>BPLS01029589.1:0-11297 GCA_019656275.1 Rhododendron kiyosumense | reverse complement strand
GACGTTTCTTTGACAAACATGGTAGACCCACCATTTTGGAGACGAACGGTGGCAATTGAACTTTCCATTTGCTCATCACATTAAACTCTCTCTCTCTCTCTCAGTTACATTCTTCTAATTAGTCATTAAAGAGTTGGGATATTGTTGACACTTCTCTCCGGCTAGAGGATCCCACCCATTTCATATGATCTTTCTATCCTAGCTTGTCATATGCACCTAGTTTTATTTGCAGAGAATTTGAATATACTTACGGGTGGCCTAGAATTCTACTTAACTGAGATGCTTGTCATGAATAGAATATTGTCGAGATTGTGCTAGTGATAAGTAAAAAGATGAACAACTTAACTGGAGAAGCAGTAAATGGTGCCTTGGGTGAGATTTTGCAACACAAAAGCAGGCCAATAATCTGTGTTTCCATTGTCACCAACAATTGGGTGGACATCCAGTGCCTGATTTTTTAGGATCCCTCCATTGTAAAGCGGCTCCTCCGGATGCACTTTGCACTGTTTGAACAATAAAAACCATAAAAAGACTCATTTTAGTCGGTTGGGCTCATCTTTAGCATGAAAAAGCTTGCTTGTTTTCGCCCTCTATTTTAATCAAGAAGTTGTTAGAGATTTTCAAAATAAAGGAGTCGTCGTTTTGGTTTTGTAAAATTTCCTTGTTTACTTAGAATGCTTGTTTTCCTCTTTGTGAACTTTGTCCCACATTGCTTAGTTGAGAGATGTTGGAGTGGTATATATTAGGAAACATTCCTAATATGAATAAATAATGATCTAGTGTAATACAAGCCTAACCATACCGGCAGAGCTAGTACAGCTGTGGGCGGTAAGGTGGCGTTGACGTGGATGCTGTGGGCGGTAAGGTGGCGTTGACGTGGATGCCGTGTGTCACACACGTGGCAGGTGAGTCACACGGAGCGGTTCCGATCGGGTGCAACTCGAGCCTACGGGTGCGTTGGTTCGTAGAGTTGCGATCTCAACCGTCGATCGCGAATAGGCACGATCCAATGAATTGGATTAAATCCGATTGGGTGTGAGTGAAACAGTACATCAGTTTGGTGTGACTGGGTGTGTCTGGTCGATCTAGACCGTAGGATCTGATCCAACGGTCCGATTAGATCGGGTGCGTATCCATTCCCAATGGGTGCGTAGTGACCTATAAATAAACCACTACTTGTCAGAATCCAGGGACACATTAATCCGAATGAACTTCGAGTTCGGGCTTCGATTTATCTTGAAGGCAAATTTGTCGTACCAACTGGTAGGGGCAAATACTGTCTTTAGGAAAGCGACATCATCGTGACTCGAAGCATTTTATAGGTTTTGTGGAGATCTCGCCTACCATTCAGAACTTACAGCAGCCATTTTTCCAACAAAAGTCACCTAAGATAGTAAGATAAGCACAACACAGATGCATTACAACTAACCTTTGTGTAAGCAGAAGAATCATACAGGGGCCCATCTGCAGTGAACAAGTCACGAAAAAGTATTGAAAAAACCAATCAAATTAACATTGGGGAAATGTGAAGGTAAGTGAGAGAGAGAGAGAGAGAACCGTATGGGGAAGCCAGGAAAGAGGCATGGAAGAGGAGGATAACCCCAAGGCAAAAGGATAAAGGGCCTCTCATACTCTTTCTACTTGAACTTCACATCGGCTTCAAACATTGACAAGTAAAGAATGAACACCGACCATCTGTAGAGTGTGGGAATGAATTCATGCATACATTGGGTCCATTGGTAAGCTTTACAAAAGAATCCCAGAGAGAGAGAGAGAGAGAGAGAGAGAGAGGTACGTATAAGGGAACACAATTCACAAGATAAATAGTATGGGGGGTGACTGCTCAGTGCTCACTAGTGGAGGTGGTCACATGATAAGGAACAGCAACAGCTGCATTTTCATGCCAGAATTTTACTCGGATACATACATAAATACATACATGTAACTACACATATATAGGTAATGTTGTTTCATAATTTTGTTGTTTTCCTTGTTTGGAGGGCTTGTTATTACGTTTGCCTTAGTGTCCATTTGTCAAGCCCATACTGATACTACAGGCCAGATGACGCTGAGGCAGAGTCTCTCTATCTATCTTGTCTAGATGCCAAAGTGAATTGCATTAACAAACAAACGGTCCTCCGAGTCAATTTGGTGCCTTTTCTTAGGAAACAAGCATGTGCTGCTGTGCATCTCTTTTTTCGTACTCCTACAATTTTAGAGTAAAGCTGCCATTTCTAAGGCAGAAATCCCGTGACTAAAATTAAGGGCCTATGCTGTTGTCTGTGAGTAGTAGTAGTAGTAGGCCAGGGCCCATACTTTAGACGTAATAACATTCACATTTTTTAAGTGACTTTGTTTACACTGAAACTCTATGTCAAAATCACAAGACTGTCCTAAGTGACAAGAAATATTAGGACTTTTCGCAACATTATTAACGGTATTTGGCAAGACTAAAATCATGTACAAGCCAAATATCTAAGTCCTGAAATGATCCCCATTTCCTCTCAATGGCTCCTCGTTGTCTCTGTAAGGTCCATATTTTGTGATCACTCTTATTTGGCAATTTCACGACAAAACACATATTGGCGTGTATCCCATATTATTGAGTTGTATGTTTTATTTATTTATTTATTCTTAGAGAGTCTGTACTAGGATGTGGAAAGGAATCTCAATTTTTGTAATTGAGTGCGGTAGATGTTAGTCTGATTCTTATTGGGCCGGTTCGTGAAAGAGTTGAAAAAACATGATATTTTGCTCTACTATATTTTGGGGCCTTAAATTGGATCGACATATTAGGGCATCAAAAAGGTCGGGCTGCGTTCTCAAGCCGTGGGATATCTCTTGTATAAAAACTCCTTTAAATAGTGAGTTTTGAGCTGCTCGGAAAAAAAGAGAGGCTGACAAATTAATACTTGGTGCTCTAGATATATTTCAGAGTTCTCAACTGATGAGTGCATGAGTTTCTTGGTGTACGACCTTGAAGAGTTAAAAGAGATCTAATTAATATGTCGGTACATAAAGTTCAACTTCAAGTGGTTTTCTCCGTCAACATTCAAAATCCTTTCGTGGAGTTCGAAGGGTGATTAGTTTGGAAGGCTTGTGGATTCAAGGCAGCGGCAGTCAAGCACTGGGTGTGGTGAACGTGGATTCGGCAAGTAAGTCTTAGGGCGATTTGTAAGGATTCAGAATCGTAGGGTAAGATTACTTGTAACCGCACAATGTGTTTTATAGTGTTTGATTCCTTCCCGTGGTTTTTTCCCGTTTAGGGTTTTCCACGTATATCTTGGTGTTCATCTCTTTATTGCTACTCGTTCGTTTGATTACCTTATATATTGATTGGTGGATTTATTTATTAAAAAGTTAAAAAAATAGCAAATATTTTTAAGCCTAGTTGATCTAGGATTTTTCAGTCTCGATATTTTGCTAAACTCACCTACATTTCAATCTCCCTGGCCTATTCTCGACACGAGTTCTCTACATGGGCAAACTCAAGAAATTCCAGTCCATTTACACTAATTAAACCCGCACACGCACACTTTGAATTCCTAATTCTGGGTCACTGGATCTCAACCCAAATACAAGCAAGAAAACAATAATTACAGAGATCCCCCACAATAGAAGACATACCAAACAGTTACAACTTTCACAATCTTGCAATTTACTCCTACTTATTTTTAGCAGGCCTCAAATGCCGTTTATTATTTTAGCAGGCCTCAAATGCCGTTAAAATTTACTCCTATTATTTTTAGCAGGCTGATCAGTCAAACATCCTAGCGAAAAGTCGCTTCAAAAGTTTTGCAAATTTTGATTAGTCAACCAATGGTCAGTCATGCCTTTTGAATTAAAAACAGCTCCATCTTTGTTTCAAAAGGCCATGATTCGGATATTTGCTCCTATTCTATCCTCAGCCCTTGTATATATTGATGATAAAAGGCTTTTACCAGAAAAAACCAAATTGAAAAGTTGATTTCCTTCCCCCCCCCCCCCGGGTTAAACATCCCAATAGCGGGTGGTTGGAGAAGAAGGGACCGCATTTGAGGACCAATTTGAGATTGGATTTCGTATTATATGTACCTTTGCAGCACGAGTGTACTTTTTAAACTTCGAGCTGAAGAAAGACTTTGAGTCCAGTCCAGCCCGCTGGCCAGAGCCTGCGGGTGGCCTTCCCCTACCGAGCGTGGGGGTATGGAGCACTCATTGGCTTCAAAACTGCACGCCTAGCTTCTCTAAATACTAGCATTATTAAGGGACCACTGGGTAGTACTGCCGGTGGGGGTTTGTTTGTTTGTGTGTGAGATCGAGAGAGAGAGAGATGTGGTAGCAAAGCTAAAAAACAGAAGGATCACCATCAACATCTTTGAAGCAGAATCAATATTAGTCCCACCCCCTTTGGCATGGGTATTATCAAGACCTACAAAATTTATTTAAATCCAACATGAAGTTGTTGGGTTTTTCCCACATTAAATGCAGTTTGAAAATGAAAAAAGAGATTTTAATGAAATTAGTTGGCTGAAGAAGTAATGTGTTTTTAAATTGAGTTGGTGGCCGAATGTACATTAAAGGAGCAATTGTGGCAATTGGGTTATAGATCGACTCTTCCTTAGTTAGTTGAAGAGTTTTTGTGTTAGCCACTCTCTTGTGTATATAAAATGGGCCTTGTGCCGTGAAGAGGAGAGTGGGGGAGAGAGATTGAGCAGAGAGGAGAGGAAGTCCGGGAGCCCCTTCGGGGGTCTCGTCCACCGTGAGATTGTGTGTGAGAGAGAAGGAAAATAGAGATGTAGGGGGTGAGTGAAAAACATTGTGTGAGCCATGGTGTTAGGAGCTGGAGAGGGTTTTTCATGTCACGTTGTAATCATCTATTTTTCCATATAGTGAAATATCTCTTCCGTGGACGTATCCGAGTTTGGGGAACCATGTATTTTGGTTGTGTGTGTTCTCTCGCTGTGTGATTTGTTTTTGTTTGTTGCACTTCAGTTGCAGGTGGGATTACCGGTCTTAATGCCAACAGTTGTCACCATCTTGGGATATTGGAAGGATGTTTTGGCTTTGTAAAACACTTTACTTGTTACAATTGCACACCAAAAGTCCACTTCGTACACATCCGTTCTTTTGCAACGTTAATTTCTTGGCGATCGTGCTAAGTCGAGATTTCATCACCCGGCTATCTCTCTAATTATGCATATTTAATTCAATAACCTTGTCCAACTGCATACGTTGGAGATCATCAAGCCAATCAGCCGCATGATTTGAGTTGACCAAGGTGACCCTAAGTTTACTCCTCATATCATGCCTTAGTTCCCTATATTTTCTTAAACTGTAATTATGTTTTTGGTTTTGTCTTGTATATATATATATATGCTGTAACTTGTAAATCTAGTGTAGTTTTGTTTCAATACAAAATCTATTCTCTTGACAGCATATTTGTCACTCCAAGCATGATGTGAAGTCTGCATAGTCGTATTTCAGGTACTGTGCTCGTTTGAAAATTTGTTGAGCTTGTAATTTTAAGTTTTTAGGAGAATGGGCAAACGAGTGATCTCTAATGTATAAAATTTGCAGGGGTTTCAAAGCTAAAGAGCCCAGGGAATTGCTAAGATCATATCTTCAGCAAAACCATGAGGGCTCGGCTTGCATCATCCCTGGTTTTTTTCTAACAGGAGAAAATGGAATTAGGAGCAAGTCTCCAATAGAACCATATTAGCAAACGTCAAAGCAACTAATATGATTATGACACGAACATAGTTATTACTCCCTCAGGGATATTGTTTAACATACTTGATGAAGTACTCCAAAACCGTAACCTGATCCGCCCGAAGAACCCGAATGTACTCGAGAGAGAGAGAGAGAGAGAGATGAGGACTGTACATGTCAATGTTGAATTTGACTAATCAAAATTTGTAAGACTTTTGAATCCAACATCATACACAACCATTGGCCAAGTGTCCCGATTCTTTCCCAATGGTAATTGCTTGGTTGGCTTTGAGGAAAAACCAGCTTATGGATCTTAAGCAGGCTGGCAATGCAAGTTATACATGCAGTAAAAGGGCTTTCAATGAATTTGGATCAGGCCTGCAAAGGGGTGCGTGTGAGTACTTACTGTTGCCTTTTCTTTCTTAGCCCATTGGCACGCTCTTTGCAAGCCCACATGTGATTTCTCTTTTTCCTGGTCCGGGGGGGTGGGGGGATGGTGGTGGGTGTTAAACAACGAGAACTATACATCACATGCACAGTAGTCATAATGAGCAGCCCTTATCATCAAAAGATGAGCAGATTGGTTTGGCCCAAACGAAATGAACAAATGCAAGCCCACAATCGAGAAATTCAGTTTGAGTCCAAAAGCTAACCTTGGTTTCAGGATAGCCAATCTGAAGTGCATTATTGGAACATTCAGCTAAAATGTGTTGGAGAACACATCTAACTGATAACAAAAAAGAATTGAATTGACTACAACAACAACGCTAAGGGGATAATCCAATACCAAATCCTCGGATGGGATATCATCAAGTAAATTCGCATCAATCAATCCCATACTACATCTTTTCTTCCTATTCAACTATCTTTTACGACGAGGCCATTGATTTATTCGCCTTCTTGCTAGCGTAAATCTTGGCATAGACCCTCTTCGTCCTAATAACCAGCACAACATCCAAACCGAAACCTATTACACAAGCAACAGACATGAGCACAAACACCAGCCTGTAACAATGTGCCCCAGTGCAAGTGTTGCCCCCTCCGGCGGTGGTTGTAGCCTGCGCATCGTATAAGTATCCAGCAAGAAGACCGGAAAAGAGGAAGGAGCCGAGCGGAAGGTTGAGGATTAGAACGTTGTAGACGAGACCATAGTATTTGAGCCCGAATAGTTCAGAGGCAGTGGGAACCGTGATAGCAAGTCGGATCCCGTAGCATATCCCGACAACGATTGAGCCAATGTATAGAGAGCCTGGTAAGGCCACAGCCATGATAATATAGCCAACGGCCATGATAATTTGAGAAGCTGCATTCCAAAGAGGTCTCGGTGTTCCTGCTATCCTGTTACATAGAAAATGAGAATTAAATATGGACTAGTTGCTTTTGTTTTTTTCCATCAAGAGATAGAATGTTATGTTAGAACTTGTTTGATTACTACGATGGTCAATCTCCCGTCCATAGAAGTAGAACCCTAGACCTCACACTCCTTTGGAGCATTGCACGACCATTGGGACAAACCCCAAGGTCGATGGAGTAGCTGTTAATTGCCTAGAAAGTTCGGATGTTGACTTGATCACTCCCTCTGTTCCATATTGAGAGTTTCACTTTCTCTCTCTTACCATTTTTCAAATAAAAAAATCAACTCTAATTTGGTGCGAAAAAATTCAAAAAATTATATATGGAAGTAATTGATTTTTTGATTTAAAAAACGGCACGACTTTTTATGATAGTCTGTCAATTTGGAACGAAGGGAATATACTAGAGGTCTATATTTAGAAAACCATGTGAGCATCAGTTTCCATATTTGGTACACAAGATACAGCAAGCAATAGACTGTTGTCAGTTTTGTAAACCAGAGACACATGGGTTTGTACTATGATGTTCCCTCATGCCGGGAAGGAAGAGTGAAATGAGATGTTTGGCAGGAATCCCTTAAAGAAAGAATAGGAAAGGAGCCTCTCCAGCCACACTTAAGGCAATCAACTGCATTCAAGTCACCGCTAGGACCAGGAGAGATGAAGCACTTCGTGATATCCCGGGAGGGCCAGCATGTTATGACAACGGGGATGCGTAACTGGATGTGGTAGGGGCTCGCTTAAGTCCCATGCGTCGTCGGTCCTTGTCCTTTATGAGGCCCAAACGAACCCTTTAAGCATAGACAACATTTCCCTCTCTCGTTTACTAATAATTTGCCAACCTTCTTTTGCTTTTCAAAAGTAAAATTCTAATCCTGCTGTTGTAAGCAACCTAACAAAAAAACCAAAACTCTAAAGGAAACAGAAAGAAAGAGCCAACAAGAAGCACTGCCAGTCTGCTACCATAATAAGGGTTTAAACGTACCCTAATGAAATTTGATCTTTACAGAAATAATTAAGAACGTGCGGGCCGTGAGGCCGACGGACTTTAATTTTGTGAAAGTTGAAAGTCTTCCCTCAGTATATTTTCCTCAAATCACAAGCAGGAAATCAGTAACGATGGTAATAAGCCCCTGTTCCGCTTTCTTTCTAAACCTTCTTTTTAAAAAGAATGTAATTTCAAATTCAAATATAATAAAAATAAAAAATAATTTTTAGTTTTTTTTTTTTCACCGTTTAAAAGATCCTCAATGAGATCTATCAAATAAGATCTATATTGATAGAAAAATTATTTACGTAAACACATAATTTTTGAATTTGAAATTACATTCTTTTTAAAAAAGAATGCTTAGAAAGAAAGCGAAACAGGACCTAAGTCTTTCATAAAGTTCATTTCTTCCAGAAACAAAAACAAAAAACTTCTGCCAACGAAATGTGGTTGCAACTACCAACTTTTTAGACCCTAAAAAATCAACCCACCTAAGCATTAGACTATTAAGTTTGAATAGAGAAAAGTAATGCCAACTGCGGATGCGAAATCAGAGTATCAAAAGCTGACAAGCATGCAATTTCACCACGAGGCCCGCTTGCACTCCTTGGTAATAGCATTCTTTCTTTCTTTTTTAATTTTTTTTTTCCGTCAAATGGAAATAATTGGTTGCATTCTTTCAACTCTCTGCTACTCAACCCCTAGTTTAATTTTTACCAAATCCAAGGAAGTTTTGTTTATTGGTACTCCAATTCTTAGCTTAGCCCTGAAGGCTGAAGCTATGGAGGAAATTTCAGATCCAGTATCTCTATCTCTTGTTTGTTTAATTACTACGAGGGTCAACCTTATATTTATAAGAATCGAACCTAGATCTCACACTTTTTTAAATCGCTACACGATCACTGGGCCAAACCCCAAGGTCGTCGATGGAGTAGCTGTTAATTGCCTAGAAAAATCGGATGTTGACTTGGTTATAATACTCCCTCCGTCCCTTTTTTATAGTCTAGTATTCCATTTTGGGCTGTCCCTTAATAAGTGTCCATTTTGTAAAGTTAGTGGATAAAAGTTGGTGTATTGTCTATTTTGTCCCTAAAAGTATATTCCTTTTTGAAAAGTTAATGAGAAAAAGTGTAATGATGATGGGTAAGTAGGGAAAGTGGAGGAAAAAGTTGATGTGAAAGGTATAATGATGATGTCTTTTTAATAAGTTGGAATTACGAAGTAGGACAATTAAAAAGGGACGGAGGGAGTAGAAGTCTATATTTAGAAAAACTGTGTGAGACACGAAAAGGGTTTTTGGTCCTTGTTCTTTTATGAGGCCCAAAGGAACCCTTTAACCATAGACAACATTTCCCTCTCTCCTTTACGAACCATTCTTTTGCTTTTCAAAAGTAAAATTCTTATCCTGCTGTGCTGTTTGTAAGCAACCTAACAAAAAGACTTGGGGTGTTCGGCTAAATAAGCCAAGTGACTTATTTTTTTGTCCTTGTTCAAATTTTTTTTCTATCACTTGACTTATTGTAAATTTTTTGGAGATTATTGCATCTTCACTACAAGAGGAATCTAAAAAGTAAAAAAATTTGACCGAAATTCAATTTTTTTTGAATAAAGACGAAAAAATTGGCTTATTGACTTCATTTCGTCTTTATTCAAAAAAAATTTGATTTCGGTCAAAATTTTTTACTTTTTACATTCCTCTTGTCGTGAGAATGCAATAATCCCAAAAAAATTTACAATAAGCCAAGTGATACAAAAAAAATTTGAATAAGGACAAAAAATAAGTCAAAATGGCTTATTTGTCCGAACAAAGCCTTAGAATACTCGATCTTATTAAGCAAACAAAAAGAAAGAGAGCAAGCCAACAAACCAGTAGATATATTCCTATAGCATAGTAACATCACAAGGGTTCTAATTTCCGGAATATATTAGGATCCACAAATAATATCCCTAATGGAATAAAAATTTAGTCTTTACAGAAATAAACTAGTATATTAAGAACGTGAGGCTGACGGATATTAATTTTGTGAAAGTCTTCAACCTCAGTATATTTTCCTCAAATCACAAGCAGGAAATCACTAGTGTCGGTAATAAGCCTTTCATAAAAAAAATTCATTTCTTCAAAAAACAAAAATCACTTTTGCCGACGTAATGTGATTGCAACTACCCACTTTAGACCCTAAAAAATCAACCCACCAAAGAATTGAGTTTGAAAAAGAGAGAGGTAAAATTCCAACTGAGGTTAAGAAATCAGTATCAAAGCTGACAATTCCACCACTAGCCCACTTGCACTCATTGGTTGCATTCTTTCTTTTTTTTGGTAAATACAGTAAAATTCAAGATAGTGCATTAACTCTGAACTACTCAACCCCTAGTTTATTTTTAATTTACAAAATCCAACGAAGTTTTTTTTACTAGTATATTTCCAATTCTTTGCTTAGCCCTTAAGCTATGGAGCACTTTTAACATGAAATCACATAATATGCATACATCAGCATATCAAACTGAACAATTATCTGGGTGAATTGATATATGAAATTATCTCCTTACTCTCCTCCAAAGCACATCAAACTCAGAGCATCTCTCGTTAATAAATCAATAGATGTGGGCGAACAAAAGAAGTTCCGATTCCTTTTACTATCACTTACCGACTCAATTGCCCAAACAAGAGTTTAAGTTCCGGAACTAGTGTAAGCCCATGAAATCACTGCTTTTGCCGCTGGAAAGCTTGATCTAAAAGAATCATCTTTCTCAAGTAAAGAAGCCAAAGCAAGTCCATGTGAAAGTTCACCAAATACTCGATTTGGATAACTTGATATGAATTGTTAGATTCATTCAGAGGTTAACTTTCGGCACAAACAATAATCCAACATGGTATCAATGATTCTGTTCCTAAAGCTAATTTTTTCAGATGTATAATTTCCATAGTCAACGATTTTAGCAGACTATCAAAGCAAGTAATTACTGTATGTGAATATGACATGAAGATAATTTAATCAATTGGGAACTTACTTGATGAAGTACTCCGAAACCGTACCCGAAATGATCCGCCCGAAGAACCCGAATATACTCATGAGCGACACAAATATGGACACATCCGTGTACCCGAGTGCCAATCCGATTTGCCCCATATTGTTCATAACCGTCAAACCCGTCCCCACTCCGCACAGAAACGACACGAACAGAATCCAGAAATCAACCGTTCTCAGCGACTCGAATATCGTGTGTTCCTCTCCGATCACCGGCGGCCGCCTCTCAACCACCACCAC
>BPLS01029586.1:11034-27614 GCA_019656275.1 Rhododendron kiyosumense | reverse complement strand
CTACATGGGCTAAATGATATGCGATGTTTCCAATCCATCTAATAAGAAGGAAGGAAAACAATGCCATAATGACGATAACAAAATAAGATAGAGTGAACTTGAAAGGCCAAAGGTCCAATGTACAGCGGCCTTGTATTCTGCTATATAACGCAACCTGCTGTGCCACACTCAAGCTGCAATAGTATATAGTAGCAACAAAAGACCAGCCCGAACACTTGGAGCTCCAAAATTTAGCCAAATCTTTTGTATCCAGCAGTCTTTAGATCTACATGACCGTATCCAGATTTGGGTATCTGTAAACTCATCCACATGATGAACCAAACAAATTAGGCTCCTGAAGATCAGCCCACCCCAGGTGCATCTACATGCCGAAGAGTAAAGTAGGGAACGAAGAGTAATCTAGGGACAAGCCCCCTAGTAAGGCTTAATCATTCCAAGGGACAACCCCCCTTAGGTAGGTACAACCACCATAGGACAGAGCATTTGCATCTTTAGGATACACCATAATGTTTTGAGAATAGCATTCTTATCAGAAAAAGCAAAACAGCAGCAGCTACATAACATGACAACATCAGCCACAGTAACAAACAGGAGTAACAACAGTAGTTGTAGCAGTAACAGTTAACCACAAAATGTGACAGCCAGAACTTGTAGTCAATTCACCATTTGTGTCACAACCATTGCCCACGGGTAACAGCAGCATCATCAACAATACAGCAGTAGGATCAGCTGCACCAAAGTTCAGCAATGGCAGTGGAGGCATAGTAGCAAATGGATACTACAGAACCAAGGAATTCTAGATAGGACAGAGGGAATGGAAAATGAACTATACAGAGGACGTCCCCCTCTGAGAAGGGAGATCCCAATGACAGCACCAAATGGTTAGGCCAGAAAAACAAATTCCAACTTTCACCTATTACATGAGATAGCAGACTTGGAACAACACCCCCAAAAAGAAAACAGCAGACAACACCAGCCAACAGTGGAACAACAGCAGCCATTACAGAGGAACAACAGCAGCCAACACCCCCAAAAAGAAAAAAAGAAAACAGAAATAGTAGCAGCTGCAAACTGTACAGAACAGAGAGCTTTTGCAGCAGCAGAAACAGAAACAATAGCTGGACAGAACAATATCAAAGAATGCAGCCACTGCATGAACGAACGACTAACAAAGCAATAGAAGTAGCAAAAGCCACTGCATGTTAGTCCACCATAGCTATCTTAGAACAGTAATAGCAGAAAAGTACCAGCAGAATAGCACATTCAGATGCTATAGATTCTTAACAGAGCATAGAATTAAAAGGGCTGAACCAAATTCTAGTTCAAAATGTTCAAACATCACCATCTCAACCTCTCCTTCTTTGATACCTCACATCTCCCACTCACAATCTACTTTAAAGGATGAGAAACTACTTACTCCCTCCACTGAGCCTCACATGACTCCCCCCTAATTATTCCCTCCTCTCTCAAGAGATGTTGGGGCTCTAGCACACATCTCACTAGGTTAACAAACAAAATGGTAAGGACACTCATAAACCGTATTTCACCCCATCCTCAACAAGGATTAAGTTAAATACCTGAATAATAGAAGTAGATAATGGTTCCTTCTGAACTGGATTCATGTAGGAACAATGGAGGTAAACTGTGAAGCTGAACCCCTTGTATTCTGACCTTGTTTTGTGTCACCATGTGTGTAATAATGACATGCTTTGGTACCTCAACCCTGCAAAACAACATGAATTTTGGAAGTGGTAAGTGAAGTAAACCAAATTGACGTAAAAGTTGTGAGTAAAACACTAAGCAATGTTCCACTGTGCTTTTAACCGCCCAGAATATAGGCCACTTGGTAGATTAGCAATGGACAAAAGTCTGGCCCTCACCTCATTGGAGATTTTATAAGCAACTACAGTAGGAGAGCAACAGGAATTTTGGAACTTTCTATGGTTTCTTTCCAACCAAATATAATGTACGTACACTGTGAACACCAATTTTGAAATGATGTTGGCCAAGGATTTACCTCTCAAGTGAGAAAGGCAGTCCACCCAAGACTGCCAATCTTGGTGACCATTCATATGTGCTGTCTGAGGGGACAGTAAGGCCCTGATGTGGGTGGCCATAGGGCAGTCAAAAAAGAGATGGGCATGGTTCTCTATAGCTTGGCAAAATATGCATTGAGATACTGCTTTGAGACCAAACATAACAAGCCTATCCTCAGTATTTAGCCTATGCAAGAAGGCCATCCAAGAGATTAGGCTACACCTCGGGATATGTCCAGGAAACCACACAACTTTATGCCATGGAACTACTGGAGAGTGACTTCTAAGGACATTCCATAGGGATGAGATAGTGAATTTCCCAGAGGTGTTGAGTGTCCACTTGCACACATCCTTAGTACTAGGATTAAAAGTCACATTATGTAATTGAGCTCTGACCTCATTGAGTTCAAGTGTTTGAGTGATAGGGAATGCCCATTGGTTGTTGTGAATGATGTCATGGACAGTGGCTCCTATATTAATCCCAGCATCGTATACAATTCTCTGGCCAAACCTTGGGAGCAAAGGTCCTAGGGGATGCCAATTGTCATACCACAACAAGGTAGACAATCCATCTCCCAGCTTGTACGCGATATATGGCTGAACAAGGGATCTTAAAGATAGAATTTTCCTCCATACCCAGGAGGGATCGCAGGGAATCTTGACACACCAAAGACTCCTACCTTTAAGTAAATAGGACTTAACCCATTGGCACCACATGGATTGTTCACCTCCCGAAACAAGGAATGAAATGTGCTTAGCAATAGCAGATTTGTTCCATATTTCCAAGGACTTAAATCCTAGTCCACCTTCTTTAATTGGGCAGCACAGTTGCTCCCAAGAGACTTTGGCTCCAGATGTTTTCAGATCAGGTCCAGTTCAGAAGAAGGCTCTTAACGTAGCTTCCACCTCTTTAATGACTTTCTTAGGAAGGATGAATAGAGAGGACCAGTAAGTCTGCATGGAGAACAGTATGGATTTTATTAATTGGATTCTCCCAGCATAGGATAGGTACCTATGAGTCCAAGTTTTTGTTTTTGCAATGATTCTATCCACCATAATTTTACAATCAGAGTGCTTAAGTTTAGTGGACAAAAGAGGGACACCCAAATACTTGATAGGCAGCAAGCCTTCTTGAAAGCCAAGTATATTCATGATTGAAGATTTAGTGGTTGGACTGACACCTGAGAAAAAGATATTGCTCTTGTTTGGACTTGGAGAGAGTCCAGAAAGTGACTCAAATTCTTCCAAAGAGGACTGGACATGTGTTATAGAGCTCACATCACCCTTACAAAAAATCATTAGGTCATCTGCAAAACACAAGTTGACCAGTTTGGTAGATCCACATTTCCAATGGAAGTTGAAACCTGGCTGTAGGGATCTCTCCTTAAGAATGCAAGTAAGGACTTCCATGACAATAACAAATAAGTATGAGGAAATGGGATCTCCCTGCCTCAAACCCCTTTGACCAGGAATATACCCAATGGCCTCCCCATTGAGGCTTAGGGAGTAGTTGGCAATGGTTACACAGGCCTTTATCCACCTGATCATCTGGGGATGGAAATTCATCGAGGCAAGGGTATCCCAAAGGAATGCCCACCTAACATTATCATAGGCTTTCATAATGTCCACTTTCAATGCACACCTAGGGGTGGGGGATTGCTTGTGGTACCCTCTCATCAATTCCTGTGTGAGGACTATGTTATCTGCAATCCTCCTACCTTGCACAAAGCCAGACTGGGCTGGATCAATCAGATAAGGAAGAGCTGACTTGATTCTATTGGCCAGGATCTTGGCAATACACTTATAGATGAGATTGCAACATGATATTGGTCTATAATCCCCAACCTTTGAGGGATTAGGGACTTTAGGTACCAAAGCTATCAATGTTGCATTGGCTTTCTTTAACAATTGACCAGATCTGAAAAATGCTTTGACAGCAGAGGTGACCTCATGGCCTATGACAGGCCATGCTTTATGGAAGAAGGCAGCATTATACCCATCAGGGCCAGGAGCTTTTTGAGGGTTAAGAGACCAAACAATGTCCTTAACTTCTTTGTCAGATACTTCTAAAACCATATCAAGTTTCTGAGACTCAGACAACTTCCTAGTGATGAGCTATTGAACTCTAGGGGAGCCATCATAACTGCTTTGGTGAGGTGAACCTAGCAGCTTGGAATAGTAGTTGATGAAAGAGGATTTGATCTGTTCAATATCCTGGGTGACTGTACCATCTTCCAGCACCAAACTAGTAATCCTATTTCTATTCCTAGAATTACTGATTGATTTGAAGAAAAATGAGGTACACTGGTCCCCCAGTTTCAGCCATTGAATCCTAGATTTTTGCCTTGCAAAACTCTCCTCCGCTCTTGCAAGAGTAAGGTATTGTTTACACAACATCTTCTCTGAAGCTTGCTTTGATGTATCACTAGGGTTTGAACCCAGGGCACTTTGGATATCATCTAACTGTTGCTTTGCAGAAGCAACTCTAGATGACAGGTCACTGAATTCATTGGTGTTCAATTGTTTAAGATCCTTTTGTAGAATCTTCAGTTTCTCACAAACACAAAACATGGGATTACCAATTATTATTCTCCTCCAAACTTGCTACACAATGTTAATGAACTCAGGATGGTCAGCCAGATAATTAAAAAATCTGAAAGGTCTGCGTTTAGGAGGGGAGGTGGGGGCCAGTGAGACAATTGCCGGAGAGTGATCAGAGGGTCCAGGGTTATGGAAATGTGCATTGGACCAGCAGAGAGTTTTAATCCAACTCTCATTGACCAGCACTCTGTCCAATTTGGAGCTAATGTGGGAAACCCCAATTTGTTTATTGGACCAAGTAAATTGGCAGCCAGAGTATCTGAGGTCAACTAATTCTACAGATTGAAGGCAGACATTTAGTTCATCCATCCAAGGGGGCCAGTGCTTATCCCCTCCCACCTTCTCAGGAGGTGACCTAACAGCATTAAGGTCACCAAGGACTACCCATGGGGAAGTAATGGCCAAAGATTGCAAGTCAGTCCAGAGTGCTTGTCTCTCAATGTGGCAATTAGCTCCATAGACAAAAGTAGCTACAAAGGAGTACTTGCCATCACTTGACTGCACTTGGCAGTGTATGAATTGGTTCGATTGAGAGATAAGGTGGACATTAAAAACAGTTGAATCCCAACATACCAAAATTCTCCCCATAGGGGAATACACATAATTGCTGATAAAACTCCAATGAGGTAGGACGATGTTAACAATCCTAGTGGCCTTGGGTTCTTTAAGTTTATGCTCAATGAGCCCAACAAGAGACAATTTATTATTATGAACCCATTTTTTGATTTCCTTTTGCTTAAGAGGGTCATTGAGGCCCCTCATATTCCAAAAGCCAAAAAGTAGCGGTGTACTATCCATTTGATTCTACTCAAAAGTTCTACCACAATGAGCTACAACTCAAGGACGTAAGAATTATGCACTCAAGGACGTAAGAATTATGCATAAGTTGAGCATTATTTAAAACTTGTGGACAAAAGGGAAGAGAAGAGAAAGCTACTTCCTTTGTTTATGTGAGGAGCCTTTGGAGTGACTCCTATTTTTGCCATTGTGAGCAGCCTTGTTGGAACCTCCCAACTTCAACTTCACATCAGGGGAGGCATGTGGAAGTAAGTCAGGTGGCGCCTCTTTTTTTTCTGCACCAACTGTATCAGTTGTTGATGCTTTTGCTGCCTTGTTCGCTGCCTTGTTAGCTTGTTTATGAACTGAGGTCTCTGTAGGGGAAGTGGTGGTCTCACCATTGGAGGTTCCTTGAATCACAGAACTGACCACACCTTCCAGTACTTCCAAAAGTTCTGATTCCGAATCCTCAGCATCTTCCTTTTGGTCAGGAAGTGGAGCTAGTGACTGGATAGGAGGAGGAACATGCTGAGAGGTATGAGCATTCTTGTGGGGGGAGGGTTGGTGGGCCTCCTTTTGTTTTCCATGGTTCACAATCCTCCATTCCTGCTCTTTGGGGGGAGGAGGTGGAACAATAACCGTGTGCATGACACATTTTGAGGTAGCATGCCCAAAAACATGGCAATAAGAACACATAGGAGGGAGAACTTGGTATTCGATGTGAACCACAACTGTCTCCCCCTGGACACTTACAGCTACTTCATTAGGTAGTTCCTGTTCTGCACTTATCTCGATACAAATCCTAGCTTTGGTGGACTTGGTGTGTAGAAGCCCAGGTTGTTTGGATGTCTTTGCAGTTGCTTGATCAACATGGATTGGTCTACCCACTGTGCTCGCAATCCTACTCAGACATTCTGTGTTCCACAGTTCCAGAGGCAAATCATGAAATTTTACCCATGCAGGGATTTGGGTGGGTTGGTCTTGGAGTGGCTTCATCATTCTATGCCAGTCCTTAAGAACCAAGTATTTCTGGAAAAAGAAATAGGGACCCCCTTCTAAAATCTGTAGCTTAGCTTGCTCATTTTTGAATTCAAATAAGTAGAAACCGGAAACCGGAAACGTCTGGTTTGACTGCCACAAATTGGTCTTTCCATTGATTTCTAGCTGTGGAGACAAGGAGGGGATAAGCCATCTTTCCGTCCAAGAAATGACCTATTAGGTAACGATTCCATCTTCCTACATCAGTCAATTCCACATCGATTTCAACCATAGCTTCCTTGCCTTTCTGTAGGTCAAGGAAATGTTCAAGTTTCATATCCAAAGATGGGCTTTGGGACTGCAGGAGAGAGGCCCAGTTTTTAGGTTTGGGCTTGTTATGTCCAGTAGTAGGTTTGGGGTAGGATTTGTGAGCTGGAGGCGGCTTGGTATGGATGTTAGGGTTGATTTGGGGATGTAGGGTTAGTGCAGGCTGTGGTTGAGTAAGACCTGCACTTTGTGGAGGTGTATGAGAGGGGGGCGTGAAAACCAGCCCTAGTTCAGGGTCAGAGCAGTCAGCAACAGAATGTTGAGCAAAATGGGAATGGGTAGTCCTAGGCTTCGTGTCCTCCATAGGGTATCCCATGTTTGGATCCCCTTCCACATAAGGGGTTCCACGAGCATTGAATAGTATTTTGGGATTAAAGCCAGAAATTTGTACCTTTTCACGCTCGGGTTGGTGTGAACTGCCGTGCAGATGATGAGGTCTCTCCTCTGCTTTCAATTTTAGACTTTCCTCCATGAAAACTTGCTGGAGTTTTCGAGAAGAACTAGGGTTTTTTGCCGATTTAGGGCTATGAACCCCAAACCCAGTTGAAGTTGAAGTTGACGATGAAGCGGGATTTGAATCTCCACTAATGTATCGGAGATTGGAATCGCTGGAGATGGGTTTATTCGGACCATCAATCTCGAACAGAATAGGTCTTGTATCGTTGCCCAGCTGAGGAGACTGTGCATGGAGCTTTTCCTGTGGATTTAGGAGATGTTGCCTTCGACGAAGTTCATTTGAGTCCTGGGCCTTGAGGCCCAGACCCTCGGCCATGGAGATAGTACCGTCGGCCATCGGGATTAGTTGTTCTCCATGCCGCCGTCGGAGATCGCACAAATCGCCCTTATCGCCCAAATCGCCTCCCACGAGCGTGCCTGTGTTCAAAATCATAGAGTTGACTGTGAACACCCCAAAGAATCCAGTAGTTCGCCTCCGGACACTCACTCCATTAGGGAAGAGCTTAGTGATTCCGAAGATGAGCTTCTAGAAGTCTTAGAAGGGGTAGTGAGTAGCAATCAAGAGGAAAGGGTATTGAATCAAAGTATCAAGACAGCAACCGCTCTGGCTAAAGTTCATTCTGAGCTCAAGTCCTCCCTAGCTAATGAGCCACCTGATCGGTTAGATCCTGGAGTCAACAAGGTAGCTGCTAATCTGGTTTCCAAGGGAAGCGCTGGCTTCAACAAGTTCCTCTCCAAGTCTGCTAAAAAGCGTTTAAAGAAGCAAGCTAAGGAGGAGTCACTAAGTTCCTTCAGCAATGGAAGGAATTTAATCATTCCTTCAAGTTAGGAATAATTGATCTCCTTTTCGTATCCTTTTGAGTAAATGCAGTACTTCTTCTTTCAATCTCTGCATCTTTTGCTTCTGTTTAATATTTTTTTGTATGTCTCTACAAGCTTTTAATCTTGGTTTTTGGAACATTCGTGGTTTGAATGACCCCATTAAGCAGAAGGAAGTTAAATCCTATGTGAGCTCAAATAAACTTAATCTAGTTGGTTTTATTGATCATAAAATTAGGGCAATTTGGGCAGACAGAATCACTCAATACATTTATCCTAATTGGAGTTTTGTGAATAATTACTCCCAGTCAACTTGAAGGAGGATTTTTGTGGGTTGGGACCCTGGAGTATTTTCTCTTACCGTGTTAGGACAGTCTGACCAATTCATTCACTGTGAGGTTCAACCTAAAGATGGGAGTGCTCTCTTTTTTATCACTATGGTCTATGGGGCAATTTCTAATTTGGATCATAGGTCTTTATGGCATTGTTTAACACAGTTCAGGACATCTTCACCTTGGGTGGTCCTGGGTGACTTTAATGCTATTAGACATCCTAGGAAGAAAGTTGGGGGTATTTCTCAGTGGTCACCACACATGGATGACATCAATCACTGTTTGTTTGCCTCCGAACTTGATGATCTTAGGTTCACCGGATGCTTATACACTTGGTCAAATAAACAGTCCCTCTTCATTTTGTGGCCTCTAAACTTGATAGAGTGTTAGTGAATGAGCCACGGATGAAAACATTTACTTAATCCTCTGCACATTTTTTGGCTCCTGGTATTTCGGACCATGCTCCTGCTGTGGTATATGTTCAGCCTAATCCAAGGAAGTCAGTTAAGCCTTTCAAGGTTTTTGATTTTCTTGCCGATCATCCACAATTCTTGGCAATTGTTCAGAGGGTTTGGAGGTCAATTGTTATTGGTAATCCTATGTTCTGTGTGTGTATGAAACTCAAACATCTTCAACATGAACTGAAGCAGCTTAATAAAGTTGAATTCAGTGGCATCTCTGAGAGACTGTGTGCCATGAGGCAGGACTTAGAAAACATTCAAGCTATTATAGGATCTCATCCTAATAATAGCTCTGCCATAGTTCAGGATAGGGTGATACACCGGCAATATGTCACTTTGCTTAGGGCTGAGGAAAGTCTAGCCAAGCAAAAGTCATGAATACAATGGTTGAAACTTGGAGATCAATGCACTTCCTATTTCTTTAAAGCTGTAAGTAATAGAAGGAATAGAAGCAAAATAACAAGTTTAGTGCTTAGTGACGGCTCTATCACTCATGATATTCAGGTTATCAAGGCGGAGTTTGTTAACTTTTACACGCTTTTATTTGGTACCCCCCACCTCACACCTCATTTGGGACCAAATAGAGTTGGGCAATTAATCAGGAATAAGCTTAGTCTTGAACAAAGTCATCATATGGTCTCTCCTATCTCAGATTTGGAGATCAAAGAGACCTTTTGGTCCCTTAATCCCACTAAGGCCCCGGACCCTGATGGGTACAATGCAAGATTTTTTAGGAAAGCTTGGCCTGTCATTGGGAACAAGGTCACCTCAGCTGTCCAGAATTTCTTGTCTGGACAATTGCTCACCAAAGCTAATTCCACCATTGTAGCACTTGTCCCTAAGGTCCAGAACCCTTCCAAAGTGGGGGACTTTAGGCCATATCATGCTGCAATACCATATACAAATGCATCTCCAGGATTTTAGCCAAGAGATTGCAATCTGTTCTTCCTCTACTCATAGATCCTGTCCAATCAGGATTTGTGAAAGGTAGGAGAATAGCAGATAACATATTCCTCACTCAAGAACTCATGAGAGGTTATCACAAGTCATCACCTTCTCCTAGGTGTGCCATGAAGGTTGACATAATGAAAGCTTATAATCATGTTAAGTGGGAGTTTCTATGGGATGTCCTTTCTGCAATGAACTTTCATCCTACCATGATCAAGTGGCTTTGAGCATGTGTAACCACCGCAAATTACTCACTTTGTATCAATGGAGAAGTGACTGGTAATATTAAAGGTAGGAAGGGACTGAGGTAGGGGGATCCTCTGTCCTCATATCTCTTTGTTATTGTGATGGAAGTTTTAACAACCTTGCTTAAGGAGAAATCTCATCTCCCTGATTTTCAATTCCATTGGCGATGTAAAGATAATCAGTTGATTAATCTTTGCTTTGCTGATGATCTAATAATATTTTGCAAAGGGGAGATTCCATCTATCAAACACATCTGGAATGCATTGGCTGAGTTTGAGGCTCTTTCTGGTCTCTCCGCTAGCCCAGGGAAGAGTAGCGTATTCTTTTCTGGTGTTAGTGTGAGGGTTAAGGAAACTATCTTGCAAGAACTTGGATTTCAGGAAGGTTCCCTCCCTGTGAGGTAAATGGGGGTTCCATTACTATCTACTAAACTCAAGGCTATTGATTGTCAGAGATTGGTAGATAGTATCACTACCAAAACTAACTGTTGGAATAATAGGGACTTTACTTATGCTGGGAGAGTGCAGCTTATAAAGAACATTTTGTTTTCAATGCAAACATTCTGGTCTTCCCTGTTCATATTACCAAAAAAGGTAATTAAGGAAGTTGAGTCTATCCTTAGAGCCTTTTTGTGGTCTGGCCCTGACCTTAAAAGAACTGGGGCTAAGGTTGCTTGGGAACACCTATGTGCTCCCAAAGATGAGGGGGGGTCTTGGTTTCAAATCTATGGCGATTTGGAATAAGGCTGCGGTTGCTAAACGTATATGGTTTTTGATTTTAAGGGGCGAGCAATCAATGTGGTGTCAATGGGTTAAATCCAATTTATTAAAGGGAAGGAACTTTTGGAGTCTTAAGATGCCAAGTAATCCCTCTTGGGTTTGGAGGAAGTTACTTAACTTAAGAAACATAGTTCAACACTTCATACTTCATATTATTGGCAATAGGGATATCACATCCTTGTGGCATGACCATTGGCATCCTCTAGGCCCATTGTTGAACAAGTTTGGTCTCAAAATTGTGTATGACTCTGGCCTTCCCATGAATGCCAAAGTGTCCCAAATAATCCTTAGTTCTACTTGGGCATTCCCGGTCACACAAACTTGGGAATTTAATGAAGTCAGACGTCAGCTTCCCCCATTGAGGGATGCGAGGGACCAAATTAGATGGACTCTTAACCCAAATGGACAATTTAGCATTGCCTCTCTTTGGGAGGAATTGAGGCAGCCATTTCCCAAAGTAGCTTGGCATAAAACTGTTTGGTTTTCAGGCCATATCCCAAAATGCAGCTTCATTGCTTGGATAGCCATCCAAGGTAGGCTTTCCACTAAGGACCGACTTGTTCTTTTTGGGCTTAAATCATCTTCTTAGTGCAGCCTCTGCCCTAGCAGTGAAAGCCATGACCATTTGTTCTTTAATTGTGTATTCTCCACACAAGTTTGGAATCTATTTTAGCAAGAATTGATGAGAGGTGGTTCCCTCGGTCTTGGGCAGGTTGGATCTCTCACATCTCCACTTTTAAGGGCAAAACTCTTAAGAGTGTTGTTATCCGATTGATATTCACTGTTACAGTGTATCACCTTTGGATTGAGAGGAATATGAGGAAGTTTCAAGCTTCTACTAGCGCTTGGGAGGTAATCGTTCACAAAATCTATAACATGGTAAAAGGTAGACTTCTGTCACTGCCCAAATTGCTCATAGGCTTTCATGATTCCAGATTTATTAGAGAATGGGGTATAACTATGGAATAATCTTATATGTTGCATGTCCAACGTTGAATTGGAGTTGAATTTGTTTTCCAAAGCCTATCTTGGAGCAGGAAGTCGATAGCAGACATCTGGAGCCACACTAATGGCACTTCTATCTTGTTTTCTGATTTGGAACCTTGTTTTCTTCAGCTATTGGTTGGTTGAGTGTTCCAGCATGTGTGTGTACCCGTAAGTTGAGTGTTTGAGCTCCTTCCTTCCTTGTGAGAGGAGGTAATATTTAGTGGGAGACATTTTGTGAGGGAAAGTGGAGGGTGTTGAAGTTTTCCATTTTGCTCTAGTAGGTGATGAGTTAGGCTTTAAGGCAGTAGAAGGTGAGCAGATAAGGTTACTTTTTGGTGGTTTAGATTGGTTCTCTATGTGAGTGTCCCTGTTCTTAGGGCATTCTTCATCTATTTTCTCTGTTGCTGGTCCTTGTGTGATACCAGATATGGACAGGTTTTGGCATCTTTTATGGTTCCTATTTGGTGTGTTGGTTTGCTAAGTGGGCTACTCATTAGCCCTATGAGTATTTCAAAGTTTTCTGTTACTAATGGACTGTATTACTTGGTTATTCTGTGCAATCAGCAATAGCTTTGTTACCATATCACTTGAGTGTTCTATATTTTGTCCAATGTTTCTACTTCTGGAGTGCTGTTATTCCCTAGGCATTAGTCGATTTTGTTTTGTCTTGGCCTATCCTGGGGGGTTGTCCCTTGGAACGTTTATGCTTTTCTAGCGGGCATGTCGCTAGCCACTCTGCTCTGGTTACCAGTGGTTACACTTATGGTTTCTGTCAAGTTGTTTTTTGTCAACATATTTACGGTTCTGTTTGCATCTGCTGCATCTATTGCTGTTGTCCCTAGCCATCTACTGCTACGCAGTCTCTGTTGCTATTTTGTAGCGATTGCTGCTAAGACTGCTTGAGCCGCTGCTGGGTGCTAACATAGAGGGTCCAGTGACATGGCTTGGATGATTGGCATGATACCAATGTAATGCTTTCTGCTGCTTCTACTGCTAACTGGTTCTCTGCATTAGTTTTGGTTGCTACGTCTGTTTTCTTGCTACTGAGCAACATTGATTGCATTGGCTGCTACTGCTACCTTATTTTGCTGATAGTAGCCTCGAGAACTACTGCCGTGCTAACTGATTCTATGGTTGCTGCTGTTCAATTGCTGTATTTGTTTCGGTTGCTGAAATTCTGATATTGTTTTGGCTGCCATTTGCTGCTGCTGTTGTGTACTGCTTTCTATTGCTGCTGCTATTTTCTGCTGCTGTCCAGCATCTGAGCATATTGTTGCTGTTGCCATTTGCTAGTCAAAATGGTTTAACTTTGTCCTTTAGGTGCAGAGCCAGTTGAGGGTGGGATGTATGCCAAAGTCATTCCTCCACTATCATGTGTAGTTCAATTTGAGGCTTTTGGTAGTTCAAGCACCATGCACTTAGTCTGAGACATTAGAAATGTCAAACTTTATATTAGGTTATATTTCAGTAGTATGCAATCCTTTGGGTAATCCTTTTCTATTATTCAGGTTACACTTTGTGTAATCCTTTGGCCATCTGTTTTGTATCCCTCTATTAGATGGATAGGAAACAGTTGCTCCATTTTCATCTAGTCCTATGTAGCCGCTTGGCGTAGGCTTTCTCTGTTTTAAGGTTTATTTTCTTTCTTTTCCTCCTGGGGTACGCCCCTTGTAGGCTGTATATTCGGTTAGCCTTTTTTTAATTTCAAGCTTTTTTTACCAAAAAAAAGAGAAGACTACGCCTAGGGATCGTCTAACCCTTGACAAAGGTAGTTATCGGTTCTCAATATAACTCAAACAAGAGTCACGACCGCGTGCTCACGCCTGGAATATTTAGCTCTAACGACTACGCTTAACGAAAGATGTGATTAATCGGAGGGGAACCAACTTGTTTGACAAATTAATTGAACACATAGGAGGCCACGAGTCCTCGGTGAGCCGCTTGCTAAGACTGCTTGACTAAGCACCTTACCAAGGAGTTAACACCCCTTGTTTGGAGCCAAAATGCAACTTAAGCCCTATTTTGAAAATAATGGATTTTGTTTATTATGTATTTCAAACGCACAAGTCTAAAGGAACTCAGCATATAAAAGGCCTTCAAAACCAATAATTAGAATAATGGGTTTTATAATTAGGTGTTAATCCAAGGAATTCACCAAACTGTGACTTCTATGCCTTTTTAAAAGAGTTTTAAAAGTTTTTTTTTTTCGAAATGCAGGACCATGAAATAGGTGATTCTCTGTGGCTATAGGAATCTACTCAGACTTTGACATCCATTCAGAAACACGGGAATACAACAATAATAAACCCTTTTGTTATCCTAATAGAACAAACCACAAAACGGAGCCTAGAGTAAATTATTTAAAGTTTGTTAGATTTAATTGACGTGGGTGGACAAACCCCAACCATTCTCACCCCAATAGTCATAACGGGAAAATATTTATTTCTGGCGACCATATGTAGGAAGAGGTAGGGGGCTGTCAATTGCACCGACTACCCTTTGGGGTTTTTTTTTAATCCTACACCAGTTGAAGTCGTGTAATTATGTGGAACAGTTGGTGTGCGTTATGAAATGATTCATTACGAAGCGCAGTTTAATGCAGATTCTTTGACATCCATTCGGAAGCACGGGAATACAACAACAATAAACCCTTTTGTTAACCTAACAGAACAAACCACAAAACGGAGTCTAGAGTAAATTATTGAAAGTTTGTTAGATTTAATTCACATGGGCGGACTAACCGAAACCATTATCACCCTAATATTCATAATGGGAAATTATTTATTTCTGGCGTCCGTATGTAGTTAGAGGTAGGGGCTGTCAATTGCAACGACTAAATTTAGGGATTTTTTTTAATCCGAAACTAGTTGAAGTCGTGTAATTCTGTCGAACGGTTGGTGTGCGTTATGCTATGATTCATTACGAAGCACAATTTAATGCAGATGTGTAATATGTAGTCAGTGGTTGGGGTTGGACTTACTGGGTTTTCCTTGCCAGTAGCCTATTCTCCGGCGTTATGGAGATATAATGAGGGTTTCAATTGACGAAAACTTGAGAAATCTGTCCCGATGCCCGTCTGGTGGTCGAAACTCTATTGCTGATTTGTCAGAAACCTGATTGAAAACTTTGGTGCTGTAGGTGTGGGCGGACTGGGGTCAGGGTGGTGTAATTTGCATTTGGAGCAGTGGGGAGGTGTATTTGGGAGGAGCCGTTTCGAGTTGGGGTGCGTTGATTGGGGATCTGGGGTGGGAATAGTCACATTTGTTTTGGAGGAAGATGAGTTGGGAGGGGTGCGTGTGTTTTGAGGGAGAAGGGGTGGGAGGGGTGATTTGGGAAAGTGGAAAGTCGACAAATAGATAACTCTTTTTAGAGGAGGTATAGATGAGAATGGCTCTCTTATTACATGAAAACATGTCAAGGAAAAGGTCTCAATTCACAACTGCTTTTTTTTTGGAACCAGTCGGACTTCCTTCTCATCATATTGGAAAGCCGCACTCGTCTATGATGTATAGGAAGTCGTTGGCCTGACATACTTCCTTCTTTACCACCCAAGCCTTTCTTTTATATGAACAGTCTATCCGCCTCATCACATCACCTGAGACTATATTTTGGTTCTAGCAATGCCCTTAGGCAGGGGAAGAAATTGATTTTGTAAGCTTAATCATGGAAAACTTTGTGCACTACTATATTGTAACGCCCCGATTTTCGGACACGTTATTAAAAAAAAAAATTTATTTAAATCAAAGGAAAATTTTCTTTAAGTAGCAATGGAAGCTTAGTTTGATCACAACACTTTGAAATTGACATAGAGAAATTAAACAGAGCTACTACTGGTACAATTGATATCATCCTTGAGTTAATAAGGTCCTTCAGCTCCGTCTTCTAAGCCTGGCATGAAATGTCGTGCGCTTAACACCTCAACCTTGCCTTCAAATACATGGTTGAGAAAACCTTAAGCGTAGGGCTAGATTGTCGGAAGCATAATAAACAGGTAAGATCGGGATCGTACCATAGGGAATTCGAAAATAGCTTAATCGGATTGAAGGTTTTGCAAGGTGGATTGCGGCATTTAAGATGGCCAACTTGGTTTTGCTTTGAACGGTGGAATTACTAAAGAAAAGGACAAGAAATGAGATTGATGAGCTAAAAAGAGGCAAGCCTAGGGATCATCTAACCCTTGACAAAGGCAGTTATCGGTTCTCAATATAACTCAAACAAGAGTCACGACCGCGTGCTCACGCCTGGAAGATTTAGCTCTAACGACTACGCTTAACAAAAGATGTGATTAATCGGAGGCGAACCAAGTTGTTTCAAAAATTAATCGAACACATAGGAGGCCACAAATCCTCGGTGACCCGCTAGCGAAGACTAAATGACTAAGCACCTTACCAAGGAGTTAACACCCCTTGTTTAGGGCAAAAATGCAAGTTAAGGCCTATTTCGAAAGTAATGGATTTTATTTGTCATGTATTTCAAACGCACAAGTCTAAAGGAACACAGCATATAAAAGGCCTTCAAATCCAATAATTAGAATAATGGGCTTTATAATTAGGTGTTAATCCAAGGAATTGACCAAACTGTAACTTCTTTGACTTTTTTCAAGAGTTTTAACAGTTTTTTTTGTCGAAATGCAGGGCCATGAAATAGGTGATTCTCTATGGCTATAGGAATCTACTCAGTCTTTGACATCCATGTAGAAGCACGGGAATACAACAATAATAAACCCTTTTGTTATCCTAATAGAACAAACCAATAAACGGAGCCTAGAGTAAATGATTTAAAGTTTGTCAGATTTAAATGACACGGGCGGACAAACCCCAACCATTCTCACCC
>BPLS01029586.1:0-11024 GCA_019656275.1 Rhododendron kiyosumense | reverse complement strand
CAATAGTCATAACGGGAAAATATTTATTTCTGGCGACCATATGTAGGTAGAGGTCAATTGCAACGACTACCCTTTCGGGGTTTTTTTTTTAATCCTACACCAGTTGAAGTCTTGTAATTCTGTCGAACATGTGGTGTGCGTTAGGCTATGATTCATTACGAAGCGCAGTTTCATGCAGATTCTTTGACATCCATTTGGAAGCACGGGAATACAACAACAATAAACCCTTTTGTAATCCTAACAAAACAAACCACAAAACCGAGTCTAGAATAAATTATTGAAAGTTTGTTAGATTTAATTCACAAGGGCGGACTAACCCAAACCATTATCACCCTAATAGTCATAACGGAAAATTATTTATTTTTTGCATCCGTTTGTAGTTAGAGGTAGGGAGGCTATCAATTGCAACGACTACCCTTAGGGATTTTTTTTTAATCCTACACCAGTTGAAGTCGTGTAATTCTGTCGAACGGTTGGTGTGCGTTATGCTATGATTCATTATGAAGCGCACTTTAATGCAGATGTGTAATATGTAGTTAGAAGTTGGGGGTGGACTTACTGGGTTTTCCTAGCCAGTGGCCTATTCTCAAGCGTTTTGTGGTATAATGATGGTTTCAATTGACAAATACTTGAGTAATCTGTCTCGGTGGCCGAAACTCTGGTGCTGATTTGTTTGAAACCTAATTCAAAACTCTAGTGCTGTAGGTCTGGGCGGACTGGGGTCGGTATGGTGTAGTTTCCATTTGGAGCAGTGGGGAGGTGTATTTGGGGGGAGGCGTTTTGAGTTGGGGTGCGTTGATTGGGGATCTGGGGTGGTAATAGTCACGTCTGTGTTGGAGGAAGAAGAGTTGGTAGGGGTGCGTGTGTTTTGAGGGAGAAGGCGTAGGAGCGGTAATTAGGGAAAGTGGAAAGTCGATGAATAGCAGAAACTTTGAAAAGGAGGTATAGATTAGAATGGCTTTCTTAGCACATGAAAACAGGCCAAAGAAAAGGTCTCAATTCACAACTGTTTTTTTTTTGGTACCAGTCGGACTTCCTTCTCATCGTATTGTAAAGCCGCACTCGTCTCTCATATATAGGAAGTAGTTGGCCTCACATACATCCTTCCTGACCACCCAAGCCTTTCTTTTATATGAACGGTCTATCCGCCTCATCACATCACCTGAGACTATATCTGGGTTCTAGCAATGCCCTTAGCTTGGGGAAGAAATTGATTTTATAAGCTTGATCAAGGAAAACTTTGTGCACTACTATATTGTAACGCTAAGATTTTCGGACACGTTATTAAAAGATGTTTCAAAATAATTCATTTAAATCGAAGGAAAATTTTCTTTAAGTAACAACACTTTGAAATTAACATAGAGAAATTAAATAGAGCTACTATTGGTTCAATTTATATCATCCTCGAGTTGATACGGTACTTCAGCTTCGTCTTTTTGTCCTGGCGTGAAATGCCATGTGCTTAAAACCTCAACCTCGCCTTCAAATATGAGGTTGAGAAAACGCCAAGCGTAGCGCTACATTGTCGGTAGCATAATTAAAAGGTAGGACCTGGATCGGACCATCGAAAATTAGATGATAGCTTAATCGGATTGAAGGTTTTATAAGGTGGATTGCAGCGTTTAAGACGGCCAACTTGGTTTTGCTATAAACAGTGGAATTACTAAAGAAAAAGACTAGAAATGAGATTGATGAACTTAAAAGAGGCATGCCTAGGGATCGTCTAACCCTTGACAAAGGCCGTTATCGGTTCTTGATATAACTCAAACAAGAGTTACGACAGCGTGCACATGCCCAGAAGATTTAGCTTTAACGACTACGTTTAGCAGAAGATGTGATTAATCGGAGGCAAACCAACTTGTTTGACAAATTAATCGAACACATAGGAGGCCACGAGTCCTCGGTGAGCCGCTTGCCAAGACTGCTTGACTAAGCACCTTACCAATGAGTTAACAACCATTGTTTAGACCAAAAATGCAAGTTAAGCCCTATTCCGAAAATAATGGATTTTATTTGTCATGTATTTCAAACGCACATGTCTAAAGGAACTCAGCCTATAAAAGGCCTTCAAATCCAATAATTAGAATAATGGGTTTTATAATTAGGTGTTTTTTTTTTTTTGGGTAAATCAGCTTGAATTATAAAGGGGCTAACCGAATATACAGCCTACAAGGGGCATACCCTAGGAGGAAAAGAAAAGAAAAGAAAGAAAAGAAAATAAGATAGAGAAACACTACGCCAGACGGCTACATAGGATTTGAAGTAAATAAAGCATCTGTTTCCTATCCATCTAATAGAGGGAAATGAAACAAATGACAAATGATTACACAAAGCGCAACCTACAAAGAAACTGAGATTCAACCTAATTACATCTGATTGTCAAAACATATGCATGCACAAGACACACTATGCATTGGTACGATAATTAGGTGTTAATCCAAGGAATTGACCAAACTGTGACTTCTTTGCCTTTTTACAAGAGTTTTTAACAGTTTTTTTTTTGGCAATGCAGGACCATAAAATAGGTGATTCTCTGTGGCTATAGGAATCTACACAGACTTTGACATCCATTCAGAAGCACGGGAATACAACAATAATAAACCCTTTTGTTATCCAAATAGAACAAACCACAAAACAGAGTCTAGAGTAAATTATTTAAAGTTTATTACATTTTAATTCACACGGGCAGACTAACTAGAACCATTCTCATCCCAATAGTCATATCGGGAAATAATTTATTTCTGGCGACCATATGTGGGTAGAGGTAGGGGGCTGTCCATTGCAACGACTACCCTTTGGGGTTTTTTTTTTAATCCTACACCAGTTGAAGTCGTGTAATTTTGTCGAACAGTTGGTACACGTTATGCTAAGATTCATTATGAAGCACAATTTAAGGCAGATTCTTTGACATCCATTCGGAAGCACAGGAATACAACAACAATAAACGCTATTGTTATTCTAACAGAACAAACCACAAAACGGAGTCTAGAGTACATTATTGAAAGTTTGTTAGATTTAATTCACATGGGCGGACTTACCCAAACCATTCTAACCCCAATAGTCATAACGAGAAATTATTTATTTCTGCGTCCGTATGTAGTTAGAGGTAGGGGCCTGTCAGTGGCAACAACTACCCTTAGGGATTTTTTTTTAATCCTACACCAGTTGAAATCGTGTAATTCTGTTGAACGGTTGGTGTGCGTTATGCTATGATTCATTACGAAGCGCAATTTAATGCAAATGTGTAATATGTAGTTAGAGGTTGGGGGTGGACTTACTGGGTTTTCCTTGCCAGCTGCCTATTCTCCGGCGTTTTGGAGGTACAATGAGGGTTTCAATTGACGAAAACTTGAGTAATCCGTCCCGGTGGCCGAAACTCTGGTGTTGATTTGTCGGAAACCTGATTCAAAACTCTGGTGCTGTAGGTGTAGGTGGACTGGGGTCGGGGTGGTGTAATTTGAATTTGGGGCAGTGGGGAGGTGTTGTTAGGGGTAGCCGTTTCTAGTTGGGGTGGGTTGGTTGGGGATCTGGGGTGGGAATTGTCACATCTATTTTAGAGTAAGAAGAGTTGGGAGGAGTGCGTGTGTTTTGAGGGAGAAGGTGTAGGAGGGGTAATTAGGGAAAGTGGAAAGTCGACAAACAGCCGACTCTTTTAAGAGGTGGTATCGATGAGAATGGCTTTCTAATGCACATGAATACAGACCAAAGAAAAGGTCTCAATTCACAACTGCTTTTTTTTGGTACCAGTCGGACTTCCTTCTCATCATATTGGAAAGCCGCACCCATTTCTGATGTATAATAAGTAGTTGGCCTCACATACATCCTTCCTGACCACCCAAGCCTTTCTTTTATATGAACGGTCTATTCGCCTCATCACATCACTTGAGACTATATCTGGGTTCTTGCAATGACCTTAGGCAGGGTAAGAAATTGATTTTGTAAGCTTAATGAAGGAAAACTTTGTGCACTACTATATTGTAAAGCCCCGATATTCGGACATGTTATTAAAAGATTTTTCAAAATAATTTATTTAAATCAAGGGCAAATTTCAATCAAACCCCCTGAGGTATCTGACAATGACAGAAGGTACCCCTCAGTTTTAAAAAATGACAGAAACCTCTCCTATTTCAAAGTTTGGGTTTCATTCCATTAGTTCTGTTATTGAAACAGACGGAAAATATACGGAAAATGAAATCTTCAATTGTATTTAGTTCTACAGCTATCTTAGGGCTCTCATTGAAAGGTCTAGAGCCAAAAATTAATTATGATCATTTAGGATGAAATAATTAAAAAAATAAAATCTTCGCACCAATTCAAACTGATTAAAATTTGGAGTATTTAAAATTTTGCTCTTCATTTGGTTTTAGGGCTTTTAATGAAGAGCAAATATGTAGTGCTCCAATTTTCAATCCATTTGAATCAGTGCGAAGATCTTATTTTTTCGATTATTTTATCCTAAAATGCAATAATTAATTTTTGGTTCTAAGATAGCCGTAAAACTAAAACTAAGAGGAGACACTTAAGTGCTCAAATTTTCAATCCGTTTGAACCGGTGCGAAAATCTTATTTTTCTAACTATTTTATCCTAAAGGATCATAATTAATTTTTCGCTCTAGGACTTTTAATGAGAGCGCTAAGAAAACCATAGAACCAAATGAAGAGAAGATACTTAAGTGCTCCAATTTTTAATCCGTTTAAATCGGTGCAAAGATCTTATTTTTCTGATCATTTTATCGTAAAGGGTTATAATTAATTTTTTGCTCTAGGACTTTCAATAAAAGCCTTAAGATAACTATAGAACTAAATAAAATTGAAGATTTCATTTTCCGTACATTTTCCGTCCGTTTCACTAACAAAATTAACGGAATGAAACCCAAACTGTGAAATAGGGGAGGTTTTTGTCATTTTTGAAAACTAAGGGGTACCTTCAGTCATTGTCAGATACCTCAAGGGGTCTGAGTGAAATTTTCCCACAAATCAAAGGAAAATTTTCTTTAAGTAACAACAGAAGCTTAGTTTGATTACAACACTTTGAAATTAACATAGAGAAATTAAACAGAGCTACTTCTGGTACAATTGATATCATCCTCGAGTTGATAAGGTCCTTCAGCTTCGTCTTCTAAGCCTGGCATAAAACGCCATGTGCTTAACACCTGAACCTTGCCTTCAAATATAAGGTTGAGAAAACGCCAAGTGTAAGGCTAGATTGTCGATTGCATAATAAAAAGGTAAGACCGGGATCGTACCATAGGGAATTCAAAAATAGCTTAATCAGATAGAAGGTTTTATATGGTGTATTGCGGTGTTTAAGATGGCCAACTTGGTTTTGCTTTAAACGGTGGAATTACTAAAGAAAAAGACTAGAAATGAGATTGATGAACTAAAAAGAGGGAGGCCTAGGGATCGTCTAACCCTTGACGAAGGCCGTTATTGGTTCTCAATATACCTCAAAGAAGAGTAACGACTGCGTGCTCACGCCCGGAAGATTTAGCTCTAATGACTACGCTTAACAAAAGATGTGATTAATCGGAGGCGAACCAACTTGTTTGACAAATTAACCGAACAAATAGGAGGCCAGGAGTCCTCGGTGAGCCGCTTGCCAAGACCCCTTGACTAAGCACCTTACCAAAAAGTTAATACCCCTTGTTTAGACAAAAAATGCAAGTTAAGCCCTATTCTGAAAATAAAGGATTTTATTTGTCATCTATTTCAAATGCACACGTCAAAAGGAACTCAGCCTATAAAAGGCTTTCAAATCCTATAATTAGAATAATGGGATTTACAATTAGGTGTATTACCAAGGAATTGACAAAACAGGGACATCTTTGCCTTTATTCATGAGTTTTAACAGTTTTTTTTTGGAAATGCAGGACCATGAAATATGTGATTCTCTGTGGCTATAGGAATCTACTCAGTCATTGACATCCATTCCGAAGCACGGGAATACAACAATAATAAACCCTTTTGTTATCCTTATCGAACAAACCATAAAATAGAGCCTAGAGTAAGTTATTTAGAGTTTGTTAGATTTAATTCACACAGGCGAACTAACCGAAACCATTCTCACCCCATAGTCATAACGGGAAATTATTTATTTCTGGTGACCATATGTACGTAGAGGTAGGGGGCTGTCAATTACAACGACTACCCTTTGGGGTATTTTTTTAATCCTACACCAGTTGAAGTCGTGAAATTCTGTCGAACAGTTGGTGTGCGTTATGCTATGATTCATTACGAAGTGCGGTTTAATGCAAATTCTTTGACATCCATTCGAAAGCACGGTAATACAACAGCAATAAACCCTTTTGTTATCCTAACAGAACAAACCACAAAACGGAGTCTAGAGTAAATTATTGAAAGTTTGTTAGATTTAATTCACATGGGCGGACTAACCCAAACCATTCTTACGCCAAATAGTCATAACGGAAAATTTTTTATTTCTGGCATCCGTATGTAGTTAGAGGTAGGGGGCTGTGAATTGCATCAACTAACCTTAGGGATTTTTTTTTTAATCCTACACCAGTCGAAGTCATGTAATTCTGTCGAACGGTTGGTGTGCGTTATGCTATGATTCATTACGAAGCGCAGTTAAATGTAGACGTGTGATATGTAGTTAGAGGTTAGGGGTGGTCTTGCTGGGTTTTCCTTGCCAGCGGCCTATTCTCAGGCGTTCTGGAGGTATAATGAGGGTTTCAGTTGACGAAAACTTCAGCAATCCGTCCCGGTGGCCGAAACTCTAGTGCTGATTTGTCGAAAACCTGATTCAAAACTCTGGTGGTTTAGGTGTGGGCGGACTAAGGTCGGGGTGGTGTAATTTGCATTTGGAACGATGGGGGGGTGTATTTGAGTGGAGCCGTTTCGAGTTGGGGTGCGTTGATTGGGGATCTGGGGTGGTAATAGTCATGTCTGTTTCAGAGGAAAAAGAGTGGGGAGGGGTGCGTGTGTTTTGAGGGAGAAGGGGTAGGAGGGGTAATTTGGGAAAGTGAAAAGTCGACAAACAGCCGACTCTTTTAAGAGGCGGTATAGATGAGAATGGCTTTCAAATGCACATGAAAACATGCCAAAGAAAAGGTCTCAATTCACAATTGCTTTTTTTTTTTTGTACCAGTCGAACTTCCTTCTCATCATATTGGAAAGCCGCACTTGTCTCTGATGTATAGGAAGTAGTTGGCCTGACATACATCCTTCCTGACCACCCAAGCCTTTCTTTTACATGAACGGTCTATCCGCCTCATCACATCACCTGAGACTATATCTGGGTTCTGGCAATGCCCTTAGGCAGGGGAAGAAATTGATTTTATAAGCTTAATCAAGGAAAACTTTGTACACTACTATATTGTAACGCCCTGATTTTCAAACACGTTAATAAAAGATTTTTCAAAATAATTTATTTAAATCAAAGGAAAATTTTCTTTAAGTAACAACGAAAGCTTAGTTTGATTACAACACTTTAAAATTAACAAAGAGAACACCTCAACGTCGCCTTAAAATATATGGTTGAGAAAACGCCAAGCGTAAGGCTAAATTGTCGGTAGCATAATAAACAGAAAAGGCAGGGATCGTACCATAGGGAATTCGAAAATAGCGTAATCAAATTGAAGGTTTTATTAGGTGGATTGCGGCGTTTAAGACGGCCATCTTGGTATAGCTTTTAACGGTGGAATTACTAAGGAAAAAGACTAGAAATGAGATTGATGAACTAAAAAGAGGCAAGCCTAGGGATCATCTAACCCTAGGCGAAAGCCGTTATCAGTACTCAATATAACTCAAACAAGAGTCACGACCGCGTGCTCATGCCCGGAAGATTTTTCTATAATGACTACGCTTAACAAAAGATGTGATTAATCAGAGGCGAACCAACTTGTTTGACAAATTAATCGAACACATAGGAGTCTACGAATCCTTGGTGAGCCGCTTGCCAAAACCGCTTGACTAAGCACCTTACCAAGGTGTTAACACCCCTTGTTTAGACCAAAAATGCAAATTAAGCCCTATTCCGAAAATAATGGATTTTATTTTTCATGTATTTCAAACGCACTCGTCTAATGGAACTCAGCCTATAAAAAGCCTTCAAATCCTATAATTAGAATAATGGGTTTTACAATTAGTTGTTAATCCAATGTTAATCCAAGGAATTGACCAAACTTGGACTTCTTTGCCTTTTTTCGAGAGTTTTAACAGTTTTTTTTTGGAAATGCAGGACCATGAAATACGTGATTCTCTGTGGCTACAGGAATCTACTCAGTCTTTGACATCCATTTAGAAGCATGCGATTACAACAATAATAAACCCTTTTGCTATCCTAATAGAACAAACCACAAAACAGAGTCTAGAATAAAATATTTAAAGTTTGTTAGATTTAATTCACACGGGCGGACAAACCCAAACCCTTCTCACCCTAATAGTCATAACGTGAAATTATTCATTTTTGGCGACCATATGTTGGTAGAGGTAGGGGGCTGCCAATTCCAACGACTAACCTTTGAGGTTTTTTTTTTAATCCTACACCAGTTGAAGTCGTGTAATTCTGTCAAACAGTTGGTGTGCGTTATGCTATGATTTATTACGAAGCGCAGTTTAATGCAGATTCTTTGACATCCATTCGGAAGCACAGGAATACAACAACAATAAACCCTTTTGTTTTCCCAACAGAACAAACCACAAAACGGAATCTAGAGTAAATTATTGAAAGTTTGTTAGATTTAATTCTCATGGGCGAACTAACCCAAACCATTCTCACCCCAAATAGTCATAACGGGAAATTATTATTTCTGGCGTCCATATGTTGTTAGAGGTTGGGGGCTGTGAATTGCATCGACTACCCTTAGAGATTTTTTTTTTTAATCCTACACCAGTTGAAGTCGTGTAATTCTATCAAACAATTGGTGTGCGTTATGCTATGATATATTACAAAGCGCAGTTTAATGCAGATTCGTTGACATCCATTCGGAAGCACGGGAATACAACAACAATAAATCCTTTTGTTTTCCTAACAGAACAAACTATGAAACGGAGTCTAGGGTAAATTATTGAAAGTTTGTTAGATTTAATTCTCATGGCGAACTAACCCAAACCATTCTCACCCCAAATAGTCATAACGGGAAATTATTTATTTCTTGCGTCCGTATGTAGTTAGAGGTAGGGGGCTTTTAATTGCATTGACTACCCTTAGGGATTTTTTTTAATCCTACACCAGTTGAAGTCGTGTAATTCTGTCGAACGGTTGGTGTGCGTTATGCTATGATTCATTATGAAGCGCAGTTTAATGCAGATGTGTAATACGTAGTTAGAGGTTTGGGGTGGTCTTACTAGGTTTTCCTAGCCAGCGGCCTATTCTCAGGCGTTCTGGAGGTATAATGAGGGTTTCAATTGACGAAAACTTGAGTAATCCGTCCCGGTGTCCGTCTGGTGGCCGAAACTCTGGTGCTGTAGGTGTGGGCGGACTGGGGTCGGGGTTGTGTAATTTGCATTTGTAGCGTTGGGGAGGTTTATTTGGGGGGAGGCGTTTCGAGTTGGGGTGCGTTGATTGGTGATCTAGGGTGGTAATAGTCACGTCTGTTTTGGAGCAAAAAGAGTTGGGAGGGATGCGTGTGTTTTGAGGGAGAAGTGGTGGGAGGGGTAATTTGGGAAAGTGGAAAGTCGACAAACAGCCGACTCTTTTAAGAGGAGCTATAGATGAGATTGGCTTTCTAATGCACATGAAAACAGGCCAAAGAAAAGGTCTCAGTTCATAATTCCTTTTTTTTTTGTACCAGTCTGACTTCCTTCTCATCATATTGGAAAACAGCACTCATCTCTGCTGTATAGGAAGTAGTTGGCCTCTCATACATCCTTCCTGACCACCCAAGCCTTTCTTTTATATGAACGGTCTATCCGCCTCATCACATCACCTGAGACTATATCTGGGTTCTAGCTATGCCCTTAAGCAGGGGAAGAAATTGATTTTATAAGCTTAATCAAGGAAAGCTTTGTGTACTACTATATTGTAACGCCCCGATTTTTGGACACGTTATTAAAAGATTTTTCAAAATAATTTATTTAAATGAAAGTAAAATTTTCTTTAAGTAACAACGGAACCTTACCAAGCAGGTGTGGGATACCATTCAGGCCAAACTTCATACTTCTTGGCCTGCTAGATCTTGAGCGGACTGGGTAACTCTATTATCAAATATTAAAGGGCAAATCTCTCAAAAATGTAATCATTAGCTTAGGCTTCACTGTCACTGTTTATCATATTTGGATTGAGAGACACTTGAGGAAGTCCCAAAATCAAATTTGTATTTGGAAGATAGTTGTTCATAAAATTTGCTCTATGGTGAGAGCAAGGCTTTTATCACTCTCTAATTTTCCTCATTCACAAGCAGAGTCGATTGTAAATGAGTGGAACACTGTAGTGAGTTAGATTACTTTTGCTATTAATGCATTTGTTCATTTTTCTAATTGCGGTGTGATTTAAATGGCCAGATTGTTCTTTGTGTTGGTTTCCTTCAAGGTGGATAGCAAGTCATGGCTGCTAGCTGTACAAGGTTGAGTCAGCAAGCAGCTTGTACAATGGAGTGTGTATCCCCGTGCATTATATCTCAAACAGTGCAGATGAGAAAGGAGTTGTTGCAGATCGATTTCTGTGCTGCTATTACTTCTAAATAGCTGGTATATATCTTACTCTCATGTGTGTAAGTGGCTTAGCTATTGTCCAAGAGTTGAGTGCCTTTGTACATTGTGTGTTTCCCGGTGAGCTATGTGTTCGAGCTCCATCCTTTCTTGGAAAGGAGGTATTAAATAGCGGGGGAATCATGTGAGAACAAGTGGAGGGAGTGTGAGATGTGAGTCTTTCAAGGGTGTTGTGGTGTGAGCACGAAAATGCAAAAGGGAATTGTTAATGTCATCTTTATTGTTATGTTCTTTTATCTCTGTCTCTATATTAGTCTGCTGTTGAAAATGTGGTTCCTTATTATAGTTGCGCTATTGGATAGTGGTTGTAATCTACAAAATTTTGCATGTCATGTTGGGTAATGGATGTTGGG
>BPLS01029581.1:3353-15043 GCA_019656275.1 Rhododendron kiyosumense | reverse complement strand
ACATATTGTGGATACACTTGTTTTATGATACACAACATGCAAAGACCTTAATAAAAAGAAACAAAAACTAGTCATTCTTTTAAAACAACCTTTGTGGCCAAGGAAAGTCATTATATTTTTTTTGTTTTTGTTTTTCCAAAGATTTGACCCCTTTATTGTTTTATTTTTGTTGCATTCAACAACTTCTGATAGACTTTTCCATTCAAAACTTTAAAATTTTCATATCATATTATACTACATTTGTTTCATATTTTCTTTCAACCAGGGATAATTCATGCTTAAAGGCACTTCCAACAGGATGGTAGCTAATTATTATTTTTTTTTTTTGAAACAAGGATGGTAGCTAATTAAGTACTACTACTTCTCACCAATTCTAACCTGGTTAGAAAAATACAATTTTTTTTTAGAGAAACCTATTCACGGCTCCGCGCAATCTTAATCGTCCGTTTTGGTAATTAATAGTCTGGATTTTTAAAAAATTTATTCACTCATCTTCTAGTTAATAGTTTTTTCAAAATTTGAACCATAAAAAATACATTTAAATCTGCACGATTGAGCGCCATAAATTATTCTCGTGGCCCCTCCGTAACCTTTTTTCCTCTTTTTAGAGATCCATTATTAGTGTATTTTTTGATCGGGCGACTACCTCTATGAAAAAACAAACGAAGAACAAAAGGTAGCTAGCTACATAAGGTGGGGCCATAAAATTTCATTATTCCAGATGACAACATTTTGATTTGCCTCGTGGGCCCCTACAATCTAACCCACAGGTGTGCACTGAATTATTTTTCCACGCAGTCAGTACCACCTCATTTTCTCCAACCGAATCTTCGCACCTCCGGTCCACTCTCTTCTCTCCCTTTCCCGCAACGCCCTTCTCTCTCCTCCCCCACACCCCTCTCTCTCTCTCTCTCTCTCTCTCTCTCTCTCTCTCTGTCCTCAACCACCGCCACCAAAACCCACCCACCCACCAATACACACTCTCTCTCTCTCCTTTTCCCCCCACAATCATGGACCCTCCGCCGCAGCATCTGTCCGCCGAACCCTCTCTCGCCTCAATGGAAACAACAACACCGACCCCTTTCTCTCCCCTCCCACCCCAACCCGACCTCACCTCCTCCCCCGCCCCATGGGACTGGTCCGAATTCCTCGACTTCGGCCTCGAACTCGACCCCTTCGATCACTTAAACCTCGATCAATCCCAAGCCGAGCCCCAACTCCCTCCATCTCCGATCGCACCCGATCCCGATCACGATCTGGACAGGGTGCGAAAGCGGGACCCGAGGCTGACCTGCCCCAATTACATCGCCAGGGTCCCCTGCGCCTGCCCCGAGTTGGACGAGGAGAAGGCGGAGGAGGAGGAGGGTTTGCCCGGGAAGAAGCGCGTTAGGGCGGCGGATAAGGGGGTGAAGGTGGTGGATAAGGCGACGGGGGCCAGGTGTCAGGTGCCGGTATGCGGGGCGGATATCGGGGAGCTGAAAGGGTATCATAAGAGGCATAGGGTTTGTCTTAGGTGTGCGAATGCTAGTGCTGTTGTGCTTGAGGGGGTGAGGAAGAGATACTGTCAACAGTGTGGCAAGTAAGTAAAAGCTGAATTTTTTTTGATGTTTGGCTGTTGGGTTTTACATTTTATAGTTGTAATTGAGGAGACGTGGATCCGCATTTATTGCTTATTTTGTGAATTGCTAGTAATTAATGAATGACAGATTTTCCCTAGGTTGCTTTCTTATCAGGAACATCGACTTGCATTTGCAATTTTACTTGAATACCAATATCTCATAAGCTATTTTATATCGCATGATTTTTGGGATTGGTTTCCAATGGATAGGTGACCCCTCCTCTAATTGCATTATTGCATTGAGATTTCAGAACGTGGTCCTTTTGGAATTGTAGTAGTCTAGTAGAGTTCAATGTCTAATTTGGCCAATAGAATGGCCCTGAATATCATAGCTGTTGATCCTTGTGCAAACGGTGATCTTATACTGGACCACTTGTAGCTAGATAGGTGTTAACCATTTAGGTATTTAGGTAGTAGTGACAGTAGTGATTGACTGGCTATCTTTGTTGTAGGGTTACTAAAGGTTGTGAAATTTATAGTTGAATAAGAAAATTTGTGGCCCCCACAAGTGGACGGTGGGATTGGTCCCCCAAGAATTAGTCTAGGTGCGCGTAAACTGGCCCCGACACTCGGAGATATAAACAAAAGAAGAAAATTTGCCTTATTTTCTACTATGTGACTGAATGAAACTATGGGTGAAGTGTTGTATGGAATGAATCTTGAATGGTGATAAAGAGCACCTGTGCTCTGTTAGACTACAAATAACGTGGAAACATCTGGGAAGTGGTTCTTATTCACCAGGAAATCCGGTGATTCTGCTTTTGCTTGTTTCATAACGTTTTGTTAGTCTGAGCTTCATCCTTTTCATTCCTACTACCTATCCATGATGGTACTTCAGCAAGCATTACCTGTCTATGACATCCCGTGAAAGGCAGTCTCTATTGGCAGGTCCCTTTTAGGCTGAATAACAATGTGAACGAATCTCTCATTAGGGCACAAAGATTGTAAAGCCTTTCCTTAAGAAAACACCCTAGGATCCTCTGCTTTCTTTGTTTTCCATGGAGATAAAGTCAAAACCCTTTTGGAAACCCTAGAAAGGAGTAAGTAATAGCAGATATATCCAGATGCCTCATGTGAGGTAAATTTCCTGTTACTCAGAGCATTCCCCTATGAGCATGGCTCAAAAGACATAATCTCTTTCACTCAATTAGCCGATCATATTTACTCCTCCCTAGAGGGATAGAGAAGGCTAGACGCTGCCTCCGCATAGTTGGGATTGAAAAATAAGCTTATTAGGGGGAAGGAGGTAGGTTCAGTATTCTATCTGTAGTGCCTCCATTCCATCCTCGTAACTAATCTGCAAATACTGATTTGTCTGCTCATGTTTGTTGATGTAATGTTTATCCACTCTTTCCCTGGATACACCATGCTTATGAGAGCGAACTTACGTGCACATGAAACTGGTTATTAACCGTCAAGAGTGAAGCACATAGAAAGATTGGAGAATTTGCTTTGATTAACTTATATTCTTAGGATGATGGTAGCTCATCAAAAATATAGTGTGCACCATTGTGGCAGTGCATTCATACTAGGGATAAATGTATTGAGACAGTTTTTCTCTATTCTGATGTTTATCTTTGCTGGTGTGGTGATTTGTTGGCAGGTTTCATATCTTGTCGGACTTTGATGAAGGTAAACGTAGTTGTCGAAGAAAGTTAGAACGCCACAATAATAGACGCCGTAGAAAACCTTGCGAGTCCAGAGTTGCAGGTGAAAGGGAACCTCCTGGGCTTGTGTTGGCTGATGATGAAGCCTGTGAAAATGAAAATGGAAAAGGTATTGCAGAAAAATACCTATGTTATTTTGTCATGGTTTCCTACTCTTGGATTTCTACTCTTCGATTTGTAGCTTTTTTAAGTAACTTCCTAGTCTTAGATATGTTGACTTGGGGAAGATGATGTCCTTTTAGTAGCTTTGCTCGAGAGGCAGTTCAGATATTGTTTAACGTTATTGGAGCTATTATTAAGCTGTTTGCCAAACATGATAATGCAAACTCACCCTGTAACATCCATTTACATGTACTTCCTTGTACATTAATTGCTGAAATATTGGAATTCTACCTGGCACAGAAAGCATATGCTTGAGCAACCAAATAGCAGAAAGGGAACCGTTACTAGAGTCTGAAGAAGGCCGAATTTCTACACTCTGCTCAAATCCTGGTTCTGAGAATAACCAGAATGATAGTGGTGGATCTTTTGTGGCATCTGGTGAGGCCCAGATAGTTGGAGAAAAAGACGAGTCCAAATATGCTCGCTCATCATCCTACTGTGATGATAAGAGTGCTTACTCTTCAATGGTATGTCCGATGGATGCCTTTTGCCAGTTTGCTTGTTTATATGTTTCTGTGCCTGTGAGTAAACTACTTGAAACTAATTGTTAAATGATTTTTTTTCCTTTTCTTCTTTTTGAATGTAGTGCCCCACTGGTCGGATCTCATTCAAGCTTTATGATTGGAATCCTGCAGAGTTCCCCAGACGACTCCGGCACCAAGTATTTACAGCATTGTTATTACAGTTTAGTATGTTGAAGAGAATAAACTTTCGTTTGCATCAGAGGTACTGGGAGGTTATTAACATGAGGTAAATGTTATGCAGATATTTCAATGGTTGGCTAGCATGCCTGTTGAGTTGGAGGGGTATATCCGCCCTGGTTGTACAATCTTGACGGTGTTCATTGCTATGCCAAATTTTATGTGGGTTAAGGTAATGTCTTGTTTATTTTCTGCAAGCTCATTCCCACGAATCCCACCAGCGTTTATATAAATATATGCTTATGTATGCGTGGTTATTTTTCTGCTACAAATGGAAAACTTTGGTGCATACTTAGTTTACTTTGAAACTCCTTTGTAGGCGTTCATTGAATCCCAAATTGTTTGCTTTAACTGTGGTTTTGTATTTAGATTCCCGCAACATTATTTGTATATGATACTTTGCTTTTGTTGTATGTGTACTTGTTTTAAGTCATGTTTTATGACCTGAGGTTCTCTGGGCATGTTTTGCAGCAATTTTAATTATCTAACTTGAGTTCTACATACTGTCAAGCAGCTACTTGAAGACCCTGTTGTTTACATACGAAACTTTGTTGCTGCCCCTGGGAAGATGCTACCTGGAAGAGGCAATATTCTTGTTTATATTGACAATGTGCTCTTCCGAGCGGTAAGAGGTAGGTTGAGGCCTCTGTGTATAGTATGTGCTTCTCTTTTAATTAAAGCATGACCTCTCAAGGAATTTTCTTTTATCAAAATAATCTGATGCGTATGTTACTTGTATCTGTGCAGTAGATGCACTTCCTCAGTTCCTGAGAGTGACATTTTGTTCTTAGTCTTGGAAGTTTTCTTGTTCAGTTGAAATGGCTTGCCTTTTTTGGAGCTTTTTCAAACTCTCTAACGCGGTCATAGCATTGTAATGGATACAGATGGAACTTCTGTCATGAATGTCAAGGTGGAGGAGCGGGCCCCAAAGCTTCACTATGTTCGTCCTTCATGTTTTGAGGCTGGGAAGCCCATGGAGTTTGTGGCTTGTGGAAGTAATCTACTTCAACCTAAATTTCGGTATGGTAGCGCTACCTTGATTTGATCATTGTTCAAATAGGCTCAGCATTCGATTTGTTTTGCATTGGTAATGATTTCCCCCCTTTATTTGTATATTTCTCATCTAGTATCTAGTTCACAAAGAATTTTGAGTCAAGCTCCTTAGTTTCACTTGTCATTTTCCCCTACTCTCTTCCTCCCAGCCCCCCTAGGTTGGTGGTCCCATGCAAAGCAGCTCAACAAACTAAATTAAGAGCAAGAATGTCGGCAGTTGGCCATTGTGGTTAATTATGGAATTGTGGCTCCTCGATTGAAAATAAAGTACCTGTAGGAAAGGAACAGTTCGTGATTTAAGAAAGATTGATTATGCATGTGTCAGATTCTTAAATTTTTTGGCATCTAACATCTTTTAATTTCACCTTGCTGGAACCCTAGTAGAGTAGTAGGTTCTCCAGTATTATGCTATTCTTTGTTCCTTGCTTCATATTTCCAAATTATTTTGAAACTCAGCATTCAGATGTCTAATGCATATATTATTACTCTCCCATCTGGTCATCTACATGCTAGAGTGCCATTTTTGCATTCTGGTTATGTTGTCAATTTATTCTTCTTAGATTGACATATTCCTGACTGGGATCTCGATGGCAGGTTTCTTGTTTCTTTTGCTGGGAAGTATCTAAGATGTGATTATTGTGTTCCATCTATGTGTGGCGAGTCTGGTGACAGTGAAGGGTTCACTGCTAGTTCTGATCATCAGTTATTGAAGATATATGTCCCTCATTCTGAACCAGATCTTTATGGTCCTGCTTTTATTGAGGTTGGATTTGTGCTACTTTTTCACATTGTTGTCTTCAATTTTTTTGTTCCTCCGCTAATCCATACTAAAAGTACCATTATCTGTGTGAGATGCTCCCAGAATGAGTAAATTTGCAACGACTATAAAGGTGTCCTGCACTGGACATTATTTTTCCCTTTAACAGATTTATGCGTAATGAACTCATTTTAAGTAGATTGATTTTGCTTGCACTATTTTTTTTTTCTTTTTTTGCACAGTTCACAATAGGCAGATTCTGCACTATATGTTGTATGGATTATTACGCTATGCTTGTTTCGACAGATTCTCAGACACTAAGCTTGGTTGTACTTGTGATATTCATCGCAAAAAGGTGCTTTCCTTGCTTCGATTACTGTTTGGCTTCCAGGCCCTTGAAAGACCATACCAGAAACGCACAAAATTCATGTGGCTTTATGGAAAAAGGCATCCTAGCCTGTGGGTACATCGTCTTTGGTATAAACCCGCTGTGGTAGTAAAAGATGAACGCTTTTGTGTGGATTTTCCTAATTTTGTGGTCTATACCCACTGTGGTACATCTTGCACAGCCTCGTGCACACCTTTTTACTTGAGATGCCTTGAAGAAAGATCTAAATGTTTGGAACTTGATATGATAAGGAATAGTAATTATTGTATCTTAACTACTAGTTAGATCATTTTTTTTTTTCATTTTTCCTATGTCCAGTAATATGTTGGTTTGGCCTGTCGACTTGTTATCTAGAATGGAGTTGCATAAACTTTTGGCCTTTTTGGTGACGAAGGCAGACTTGTGAAGATTTTTGTGTTAGATGTAGACAATAGACATATCATTTCTCTTTCAAATCCATCAATACAGTTAGATCCAAAGTGTTGATTATGATTGCATTTCACAGCATGGGAGAAATTGTCCTCTACTCAACTCTTGAAGAGTTCTGTTTTACCTTCTGTTGTAGGTTGAGAATGAATCCGGCCTATCCAACTTCATTCCAATTGTCATCGGGACCAAAGAAATTTGTTCTGAAATGAAGATTATGGAGCACAGATTTGAATCATCTAGTTCTTCATCTCATGAATGTGAGGTTTCTGTTCGAAGACAACCTGCATTCTCTCAATTTATCATAGATACAGCTTGGTTACTCAGGAAGCCTGCATTGGAAGATCTAGAACACCTCTTAACTTTGTCTCAGATAGGAAGATTCAATAGGTTATTGACCTTTCTAATAGACAATAAGTCCACAAGCATATTGGAGAGAGTTTTACACTATATAACGACTCTGATGCATCATACCAAGTTAAACAAGTTGGCTTATGGCATTGCTGATTCCGATATGAAGTTACTTCAGGGCAATTTGGAACATGTGAGAGACATCCTTTGTCAGAGACTTCAGCCGAATGGGGATTCTGTTCTGCATTCTGGAAATCTTGTCCAAAAAGGGGATAGCTTATGCAGAAGTTCTCAAGCTGACATGCTCTCCATTACATGTTCTGATCAGGTGAGAATATCAGTAGTTGTGCAGAAATGACATAAAAGAATGATGTTTCTATATTTGCTTAAAACTGATGTTTTTCTTCATGAGTGGTTTTGTTTACTGACCTTCTGCGTGATTTAGCACGATAGTATGAACATCATTTTGTTAAGAGGACTGTGCCATTATATCGCATATTAAAATTTACTCATTTCTCGTTATTGGTGAACTTTGAAATTAGGATGCTTTGGAATCATGATTTATTTACGTAAATGTAATTCAAATTTCTTTAAATGTGTGTGTGTGTGTGTGTGTGTATATTTGATCAGCTTTTTAAATTTATATTACACTTCTTCCTATTGTTGGGGTCGTGTTTGAGCATTGTATTAATAAGTTTGTCTACTTTTTTGTTATGCTTTCTAACTTTGATTAAGTTTCATTTTGATTAGGTTCGGCTGTCTAGTTCATTTTCTGTTATTTTACATTTGGAGCGTGCCTCGAAACATAACTATGACACCTGGTGTCACTTATGCTGTTATTGTTTTTGATTTGGCATGCGACGCTAGACTTGGACTCTCTTTTAGTGTTTGGTTCAGTAAATAGGTTATATATAAAATGGTGTTCACGTGCCTTGTCCAAAAATTACAAAAGGGCAAGGGGGCAGAGATGCCCGCAAACGTTGAACTTGTAGCAAAGTTAGGTGTCGTTCCACTTTCTATATAAACCTTCTTTTTCAAAAAGAAGGTAATTTCAAGCTCAAAAATTATGTGTTTACGCAAATAATTTTTCTACCAATATGGATCTTGTTTGATAGATCTCATTGAGATCTTTTAAACGGTGCAAAAAAATTGAAAAATTATTTTTCATTTTGATTATATTTGAGTTTGAAATTAAAAAGAAGCTTTTTGGAGAAAGCGGAACGGATACTCCTTTAAGTCGGATATTATTTTCTTTCTGTTAAAGTACAGTGGCTTTTGAAATTGCAGGAAATGGAGGCAACAGAGAGAGGCAATTTGGATGCTAGAGCAGGATCAAATTCTCAAGACCAGAGTTTAAGTTTACCGCTTTTGAGTAGAGAGGTGGTAACGAGGATGAACCTAATAAAGGGAAGGCCCAGAATGTCCTGCAGTCGTGTATTTACTACTAACAAATATTTGGCATCTCATCGTCTTGTCTTTGTAATTGCTGCCGCTGCTGTTTGTTTTGGGATATGTGCTGTGGTCTACCATCCGCAAAAGGTTGGACATTTTGCCACGACTATCCGCAGGTGTCTGTTTGACAACAAATAGCTGTCAACTGAATCTCAGATCCAGAGTCTCTTGTAATCATGCTTTGGATGCCATTCTTTTACGCTGTGTTTGGATCATTTACTTGTGGTGGGTTTACGGCTGGAAAGGAAAAAGATAAGTTGGTAATGAGGTGAAGAAGTTATTTTCCATTTCCTTATCATTTTCCTTTCCTTTAAAGATACCTCGGCCAGGTCTTTATCCAAAAACGCAGTCTCATGTCAGAATCTTCAGCATATGCATGTGTTCGTTATGCTATTGAGCTTCAAACCTGAATGCTGGTTTTCTGCGCCACCAGAGTTGAAATCGTGTGGGTTTGCTGGTCTTTCAGATGCACCAGACATTTTCTGCTAGGGCTGGCAATAGAGGGGTAGTTTTTGGAGGGGAATTCTTCAAAAGCATGTATACTAGAACCACACAGTACCTTGTACTTCTATATTGTTTTCCTTTTCCCTTACTAGTGTAACTTGTGATTGAAATCCTTTTTTCTCACCCGTTTCTCTTGTACATTAAGTTCAATTAAGATGTTGGATAAACAAGAGAGGCATGTGCTCTAGTCAGATTGTAGCAGCACTTTCTTTTGCATTACTATGACCTTGGGATTGGCTTCTGAGTTTCAAAGTGCTATTATTGTTGTTTGGTTTGTGAAGTCTGATTCGTTTTGAATGGTCATTTCGAGTTGGCTATGTCCAAGTCAAGTCACAGGGGTCCAGGTTTTGTAAGTTGGGTAGTTTTAAGTTTAAGCCAGCCATGCAATGTTTATCTATTTATGTAGACCACGTAAATTTTGTTTTTGTATATGTACTTTTGTTTTGTTTGTTTGACAACATGACATGAGATTTCAAAGCAGAAGTGGGATACAAACTTGGATTCTCCAGATGATACTACAATACTATGCTCCTCTAACATACTAGCAAGTCTCACAAAACAATGCTTTTTTTTTTATGCCCAGATATCTAGGCTAGCTTGTGCGCACTTTGACTAATTCTGAGACCTTAAAATTGACGATTGGGCAAATCCTCTAGTAATCCCAAGATTGTATTGTCATGGGATTATTGGGATGTAAGCTTGCGAGTGGTGAAGAACTTGCACTTTCCTTGAACAAATGGTCTCTCTTTATTCTTCTCTAGATATGGTTTGTTTTGAAATTTCCTTGAACAAATGGTTCTCTCTTTATTCTTCTCTAGATATGGCTTGGTTTGTCAACATCAAAGAAAAGTCATTTTATTCACGTATATGACTATTAAACTAGCCCTCAGAAGAGAAAGTTGGACTTTTTTTTTTTTTTTTGTGTGTGGAGGCCAGTGGACGACAATGTGGAACATTCAATTCCCTTATGAGAGTTGGAGGCTTTTTAAAAAAAATTTATTTATTTATTTAGTAAAGCTCTTGAGTTGAAAAGCTAATAGGCGTGAACTTTGTAGATTAGGTCCTTAATGCCTCGTTTGTGATTGGTAATGAGAATGAATTGATAATGAGTATATTTGTTTGAGATGAGATTATTAATATCATATTTGTTTCACATGAGATAGGATTTGATTGATAGTATACATTTTCATTTTTGCCCTTGTACAAACTGATTTATTCAATACCTAATCAAACCAACCCAAACCCAAATGAATATTTTCCGGATCAAACCAATTTTCTAGAAACTATCACAACATCAAAAAAGTACTTTTGAAAAAAATTTATTACGCAGATGAAAATTTCGAAAATATACCGAACAATTAGTAGCAAATCTAATCAATATATCAGTAATAGTAGCAAACCTAATCTATATGGAGTTAGCTATTTTTTCGTGTTTAATGGAACCAAAAAACAAGAACTAAAATCTGTAACAGGGAGGAGGGATTGGTCATTAGTTGGTTTAAACAAGGAGAGGAAAGTAATTTCGCATGGCTTGAGTTGGGATTGGATTGTCAATACCAAGTGTGAGAGGGTATTGTATATACCCCCTAAAGTCCACCTTGGTAGTCCATTGGACTAATAGTCCCAACCCATTTTGAGTTACCAAACAAAATATTGTTAGTCCATTGGGATTGGTAGTAAAATCCTAAGGGCTAATATACCTTTATCAAACAGGAAACAACCAATAATTAGTGTAAATCCTATCATCATCGACGATCGGATTTATTGCGAAATTGTGTTTTTTTTCTATCGGTTTTGCTATTGTCAGCTCACTGGGCTAACGATAATTAAACACATTAGAAGACAAGGAAAACATGTATTTCTGTGTACTTTTTACACCCTAAAATACACATTTACACATTTACTATTGTCAACCCATTGGGCTGAGTTTAGAATTTTTCTTCTTCTATAAGATCATGAACAAACAACAACTAACAGGGGCCCATCTTTAGAAAGAAGAGCTTTCTAATCCATATGGAATACAACCTGTTGGAGAGTAAATCAAGTGAAAACATAACAGCAAGTAAAATGCTTATTTCTTCAAGTTTGCAGGTTTGAATCTCGCTACCAATCATTAATTTCAAGATTTCGATATTAGTTAAAGTGCGCGTGAACTGGTCGCCGGACCGGATTATTGAAAATTAGTTTCTTGAAAGCACCTCATAAATTGGTGATCTGAATATAGGCCTACTTTGGATTAGTGATTTTCGCAGGCTTTTAAAGTGAATTTTAACTTTTTCAAGGTTTGCTAAAACATTCTTTAATGGATTTTGAATTTTTACTTTTTTTTAATTAAAGCTAGTAGTAACAAGATAAAAGTCAAAGTGGCTTTTGAATTTCTAGCGTAGGTGGCCTTGACTTCACAAAAAGAATCAATGCTTCCACTCCATTTTAGCTTTCACCACTACAAAGCCACTTTATAATTGTCAAAATTAGCCCTTTAAACTTTGGCATTACAATTTGCACGCCTAAATAATCTTTTATTTTTTGCACGCCTAAATAATCTTTTATTTTTACCCAAACCGGCCCATTATTAGACTTGAGGCCCTAATACTCGATACTACAGCCATTG
>BPLS01029580.1:0-10725 GCA_019656275.1 Rhododendron kiyosumense | reverse complement strand
CGTTTCATAAACGAGCCGAGCTCGAGCCACTTGATGCTCGGCTCGTTGAGCTCGCGAGCTGCCATATACAGCCAAACGAGCCATTCGAGCCGAGCTCGAGCTTACATATACATATATATATATATACCGAACGAGTCATTCGAGCCGAGCTCGAGCCAATACTCATACATGTACCGAACGAGTCGTTCGAGCCGAGCCGAGCCGAGCCAAGCTCGAGCTTTTGAATATATATTCGAGCCGGGTTCGAGCTCACATATTTCAGCTCGATTCGAGCTCGAGCCGAGCTCGAGCTGAGGAAAACTAAGGCGAGCCGAGCTCGAGCAAGGCAAAACTCGGCTCGACTCGGCTCGTTTGCAGCCCTATCTACAAACCAGATTTAGCTTTTGTCGAGTCTAATTTCTTTACTTTTTCAATAGCCCAATACTCAATAACAAGAACATGCACGAACCAGTTAACTAGAACAATATATTACTAGATCTACAAATCCTAGACTCCATTACCAGTCTTCACATAACATCCATTTTTAACGGTTCAAATTTGCTAAAATACTCTTTTCTATCAAAAAAGTTCACTTACCGGCCGTAAAGAGTTTTAAAATGATTTGGACCATTGATTGTCAATATAGAAGACCGAAATGTAAACTGGGTTTGGACTTTAGAAAATCCAGGCCCTATTGGAATATTAGTTCGAAGTCCTTGCCATAAATTTGTGCTACAATTCCATGGATATTTTTTTGTAAAATGGCTGACTTTATTTGTGAAATCATTTTCACCATTCCATTTTGTACGAAAAAATTGCTTTTCACTTTTGCTATTTGAAATTCAAAATTTTCCTTCGTTTGTCGTACGGAGTAGTAATTTTTTGACTTGCAAATGACCATTTTAAAGGTTGCACATGTAAGACAAACGTCACAAACATAGTGCAACGATTTAAAGGGAGATTATATTTTTGGAAGTAAAATACATATATTATACCCGCTAAAAAAGTTTAATTTAGTACAAAATGCCCGATCTTCAATAAACCTTAAAACGTACTCCCTCCGTCCCTTTTTAAGTGTCCTACTTCGTAACTCCAACTTATTAAAAAAATATCATCATTATACCTTTCACATCAATTTTTTCCTCCACTTTCCCTACTTACCCATCATCATTACACTTTTACTCACTTACTTTTCAAAATGGAATCTACTTTTAGGGACAAAATAGAGAATTCACCAACTTTTACCTACTAACTTTACAAAAAGGACACTTATTAAGGGACAGCCCAAAATGGAATACCGGACAATAAATAAGGGACGGAGGGAGTAATTGATTTTTATTACACACACTCGTCGACCATCAGCATCAGAAAAGCCCTCCAAAATTTAAACCTCTCGTGCCCTCCGGCATCATACCTGCCACCCCAAACTCACCATTAATTGCACCCCTAGGCAAGTTTTCATTGTACTATATCATACAATGCTTGACGATTTCGTAATTCTAAATTAATGGGTTGTCCAAGCGTAGGGCGAAGACCGACGTGGCATAATATTCGGTAAGACCAGAGTTGAATCCACAAAGCCGACGTTATGCGCTCACTAAAAACATGGATTGTTATAATTGAAATGGGCTTTTAGGTAGCCATCCCTTGTCATTTGATGTTGAGTTTAACTAAACTTAAGAAATTGTTTGGTTTTTTAAATAATTAAAAAGAAGGTACGTTCGTAGAGTTCATAGCGCTCGCAACCAATCCGAACTTATCTGCTCCATTCGTTGTTCTTGAAAACGTTTGACTTTAGAGAAAAAAAAAATACCCCAAAAGATGCGAACCTTTATGGTCGCCGGTTATCCATGCGCAGCGGAGAATGAGTTTTCGTCCCCCATCCTCCGTTTACATGGGCTCCGACGATGTCTGGATTCGTCTAACGGATGCTCTTTATTAACCTAAAATTGCCTCTTTTTTTATTGTTTGAAAATAGGAGCATTGTCCGAACTGGTCACGACGTGCGAATCACCCCGTGACCCTACCTAAATGACTACTCACTCATTATCAAGCGAGAAACGGAAAAAACGCTAGTTTGAATCATGTTTCTATTACACGAGATGAAAAATAAATAAGAGATAACAATTAATTGAATACCAACGAACAACTTAAATTAAAAACAGAAATTAAAACAAGTTATCGGAGTGCGAGTAATTGAACAAAACTTCGGAAACTTTAAGGCAAGGAGCTCTCAAGCAAACTTCGGAACGTGTAGTGACGATATGCGCTGCTCTCGTTTTTCCTCTGCGGCTCTCGGTCTCGGCTTTTTATTCTGATAGCGTGATCTCTTTTTCCGCCCACTGTTCTCTTCCTTATAAGTGAAGTGCCGACTTAAAACCAAACCCTATACTTGTTTTCTTTTTCTTTTATGGGAAAATAACAGTCAATGACGTGTTTTGATAATTAATACTAGCTAAAAACATTTTGTTCATTAACAAACGTTCTTAGCATTTTCTTAAAAAATATTAATTATCAAAACACGTCCTGAGCCGTTATTTTCCTTTCTTTTATTCCAAACCGACTTCCATTTTTCCCTTCTTGGCCCACCATTTAGTCAAAACCAATTGTGAACCACTGGCCCCATCTGATAGACAAAAGTCCAATTCTTCATTTTCACTGCAAGTATCCTCCGCCAATTTGACTTGTGAATCATTACTCCGATTGCAGTTCAAACCTTTCACTTGATTGCATTCGAACGGCCCAACGTCGAACACCGTTTAATATTTCAACTTTACATATTTTTGTATCAAACTCTCCAAATACCTACAACACAACAATTAAGTATTAAATTCCTAGTAACGATATAAAAAAGACTTAACAAAGATAAATTAGAAGGCACTTATGTAAACATTTACGCGACTATCATACAACAATCATGATTATTAATTTGTGATTATATATTCTGATTTCCAAATGAACTACTCTGAATGTACAGGTCAAGGTTCTCTCAATTATTGGGAGGATATAGTTGAAGGTTCATCTTTTTCTTTCTGATAGTTTTCCAATTATCTCTTCATGGCTGAAGGTAATTTGTATATCTAGTTCATGTATTCTCCGTCTATCTTTTTTATTTACTATATTTTTGCACTTAGGGAATTAGGGCAGAAAAGATTAAGTCGAGTTGGTTTAAAATAAATCCTAACTAACAAGCTAGAATATGATTGATTTGGAAAAGGTGAGAAAAGAAGATGGACATTCGAATAGGGTGCTCATCGAGCCAAACAAGCCAAGCACAGTATTGCTCAAGTTTGACTTGACTCCTTATTATATGTGTTTAAATTTGGCTTGAGATTGAAACTTTTTAAGATTAATTGTTTAAGCTTGGCTCGAGCTTGAGATTTTGTGTCCGTGATAAGTTTGGCTTGGCTTGTAGAATATGCAAGCCAATCTCGAGCTTTCAAGCATGAGCTTAAACTCGTAAATTTTGATCTTTTCAAGCTAGACTCGTTAAGTTCCAAAATAAAAGGAGCTAATTTAAAGCCATAAAGAAGAACTACCATCATTAATCTAGGCCAAAAAAGCTCATAAACATAAAATTCAGGTACTGGCTACATTCATTAAATAAAAAACCCTCAAATCCTTAAATTTTCATATCTCACATAGGATATTTTCTATTTGGATACAATAGTACTTTAAAATTGGTGAAAATATCTATATAAAAGGCCGGCGTAGATCTCATAGTTTGGAACATTTATTAAATCTACCCCTATATTTGTAATATAATTTATGGAATGACCTCTTTGTTCATGAGCCTATCGAGTCAAACATTTATATGCTCAAGCTTTGTTTGAATTCATAAACAAACAAAAAAATGTGATTGAACTTGGCTTATATTTTTTTCAAATGAGTTTGACCAAGCCAAAATTCGATCCAAGCTCGAGTTGTTTGATTCGTTTAGCTGCCCTACATTCGAATTGGTAGCATGCCCTTTATCGCATAACCACATACAAAGTATCGCATAAACCCGGCATATCATTCGAATTGGTATTGGTAAGGAATATTGCTAGGGCCTGCAAACCCGAAGATATTTGTCAAGAACATATTAGCAATCCGTCAACCGGCATAAGATATATCTCACGGCACAACTCGTCTCAAAGTACATCTGTCCAACGGCACAATTCGTCTCATGAGCATAACCTATCTCAGTTTTCCGCAGTCGTAACAAAGAAAACTGTTGTATAACTTGTATTCGATGTTGCAATTACAAATACAAAGCAATAGAAAGAATTAAAAGTACCAATCTCATTTAGGCCCTGTTCTTCTAAAGGTTCTTTAAAAATAAGTGTTTATTTACAATTTTCAAATTTAAAAATTATATATTGTTTCTTGCATAAAAAATGCTTGAATTTTAATATAATTCAACAAAACTTGGAGTCTATAATATATATGTTAATCATCTTAATTTATTATTAGGATTAATTTTAAGATATATCAAAGTGTTAGAATTTATTTTATACCTCTACTTTCAGTTTTTTTGGTTTTTTGTACATATTTTAAAATCGTATAAAATCTGTTACAGTCAATTTGAAACGGTACTGAGATATACACCGGTTCCCAGTAGAGAAAACGGTATGTTTGCCATTGGAGGATTGATAACTTTGCATAACAGTGGTCGTCGAAATGTCAGTACAATCTCAACCTCACAACACCACTGCCACCACCACCACACCTCTGCAATTCTACCATAATCTCTCCACCCCACTGCCAGTTCTACGTACTACACCACCAATACGCCTCCACTACCATGACTTCTCCCCCAATACTGGAAATAATAACACCATTACCTTCACGCAACCACTACCATCACTACACCAACAACAAACACACCGCACTATAACCATCTTGACGCTCCACCTTTCATGTCATCGTTCCCATCACCTCTCCACCTATACCACCATTATCATCACCACAACCACCTCCACACTCGCACCCACATATACGCCATCACCACCACTGCCACCTCATCAACATCAAATGGAGCTTCAAGATTTTAGTTTAGTGGTGACAAAAATATATAGAGTTTAATGACTACACAAAATTCTGAATAGAATATAAACTTTAATTTAGCGATATACACTGTCTATTTTTTGATAAACCAACAATCTTATAAATAAACTTTGCACACCATAAGCACACTTTACCTGTAGAGTTCACGTACTGTTTCACAAAACAATACTGAATACTCCCTCATATAAAATCTTGGCACCAGATGTTTTGCCACCACAAGTACTCTTCATATCTAGACAGCTTTGCATTATAATTTTACTATCAACAATATCAAACATGTTCTTTTCGATGAATCTAACGAAACAATCTTCATCCGTTTATGCAATCGTGTTTTAGTCAACTTCTTCAATTAAAAATATCTTTTTGGGGTAACCCAATCTTTAAAATAATTTTTTGATAAATAGTAAGAAAAAAAAGAACTTTATTGCATATTTATTTACCAATACAAAAAGAAAGAGTTAAAAGTAATTTTTGAGTGTAAAAAGTAAAAATAGAAAATAAAAGTTAGCTCCATCCGTTAGGACTACACGGAATTGGACGGCAAGGGCCTAAATGTTAACGGAATGCTAAGTTTAGGTGTTTTTTTGTCAATAGTGAAAGTCCAGGAGTTGTTTTGCAAGTTGTCAGAAAGTTCAGAGGTTTTTTTGAAATTTTCCCCAATCAGATTACAAGCCTATTTATAGGCTGAACAATAAACAAAAAAACAAAGATGAGATAAGCTCTCATTTATTCTGCAAATCGATCACAAAGTGTATCACGGAAGTTCCAAAGTCTTCAAAAAAATCTTCTCATCTAATATTGGAACAGTAAACCATGTGTTTGTTATGGGCTGCTGCCGAGGGCCAGCCCCAGGGTAAGCCCCGCAAGCCCTCGGGCTTGGGCAACCCCCCGGGCTGGGGCATTCCAAAAAAAATAAAAATAAAATTTAGGTTAGATATAAATATAAACAAGCTTCCCATATTTGCTATAAGGCATCTGCTTGGCATTGTGGTCAACGCATATGCTAAAAGTGCAAGACGACCTAGGTTCAATTCCTGGTGTTGCATCCCTTGTTTTCCCCCATTTTTTTTCCATTTTTATTTTACCTCTTTTTGTTTTCCTCTCAATCCACAATTTATTTTTTCATTTTTGTTCTATCTCTTTTTGTTTTCCTCCCAACCCACAATATTACAAAAAAAAAAATCCTAAATTATTTTGTTGGAAATTTTTGACTTAACAAACACAATAGTGGAGTAATGTAGATATATTCTTACATTTGATTAAAAAAAGTCATAGTTAAAATAAAATTAAGCAAGCTAGCATAGTTTCTATTTGGAAACTGCTATTAGCACTCCAAAAAATAAAGGAAAATAACTTTGGAATTACACTGTTATTGGAGTGCCTTCATCAAATTTTGAAGTGCTAATATCAGTTTTCTTTTTATTTTTACCTTCGAACTATCATTTCGCAAGAGAAATTAAATAAATTGGATATGATATCAATTGAAAATGATGCATCATTCCATTAAGAGCATTTAGGGGCTTTTTTTTTTTTGTAACTTTTTACACTTTTCAAGACAGGCCATTTTTATCACATATATATATCAACTAAAAAGCACAAAAAACCGAATAACCAAAACTTAGTGGAATGGACCCCGAGTTCATGGATAAGTAAAATACGATGACTTAATTGAGAAATTGCTTTAAAAAATGCAAAGGGAAATTTTTTTTAATCGGATCATCCTAATTATAAAGCAGTATAACCGGGGTTAGATTTTGATGTTGATTTTTATGATATTATTCAAGCTAAATGAACAACATGTAACTTTGATGTTGTTTTTTTTTTTTTTGGTACTTATATGTTTTTTTTATTTTGTATGACTTAATAATAGGTGGACAACAAAGCATGAGACTGGGCTTGGGCAACCTAGATGTTGAGACCGGCACGGCTGCCGACCCATGTTTTTCATAATCAAGCGGACCCATGTTTTTCATAGTCAAGCTTATTTTCAACACATGTACTACTATAAACTAGTTTCTTCTTCCCAAAGTCTTCTTAGTTTGATTAATTCACCATTCTTTAACCTTTTTTTTTTTCCTTTCAGGGGTGCGATTTGTATGAATTTCCTGTAAGCCAAACAAGTCACTAGCAAGAATGAGTACATAGAAGGCTGTTCCTCCAACAGAAGCACAAGTCTACAGTCACTCGTCTTTGAGCTTAATTTGTGCAAGCATGGCGGCTGCTTGCGCCAAGGGAGCCTCTTGCACTTTCTCTCCCAACCCCCCACAATGTAAATACGACGTCTTCTTGAGTTTCAGGGGTGTTGATACGCGCCACAACTTTACCAGCCATCTTTTAGCCGCTTTAGAGCGACATGGTTTTCATACATTCAAAGATGACACAGGGCTCAACAGAGGAGAATCCATTAGCACCGAACTACTGAAAGCGATTGAGGAGTCGAGGATTTCGATTGTCATTCTCTCAAAAAATTATGCCGGGTCACGGTGGTGCCTTGACGAACTTGTGAAGATCATGGAGTGCAAGAAGACCTTGCAACAGATTGTCATGCCTATCTTTTATGACGTTGACCCATCCGACGTGAGGGCGCAGAAGGGGAGTAATCTTGTGGAAGAATTAGCCAAGCATGAAGAACATTTCAAAGAGGGATCTGATGGCAAGCTGGACAAGTGGAGGGAAGCTCTTACTGAGGTTGCCAATTTGCCCGGTTGGAACTTGCCAATGGTGGCCAATGGGTATTTTCCTCCCCCCTTCTAATATTCAAATAAACATAAATAGCCTAAAATAGCTCCAGCTTTTTTAATTAACTGCAGTCATAAGTTAATTTATAAATAGGATCAATTTTTTTCAGTTTATCCATTGATTTCCAAATACCACAATGCCTGCAGAAGTGTGAATTTGCTTTAAAAGTTGAACTATTTAATCGATCGTTGTTCTTGATGAAAATTTGGATAGGACTACCTTTTGGCAATTTCAAAATCACTGCTGTGCATGCCCTTGATCATAGAAAGAAGCTAAAAGCTTACATTTAGTTTGTTATATGGAATTCTAGGCCAGAGTTCCTCATTACATTTTTGCAAATATATCATGGGCCTTCTAATTTGCTAAGGTATTAGTTTTTTTTTTTTTTTTTGGCCTTTTATGCACAAATTCGCAGAGATGAAACAAAGCTGATTCAGAAAAGCATTGAAGAGGTCAGAAAGAGGTTAGATTTTGCACATCTACATGTTGCAGACCACCAAGTTGGACTAGAGTCTCATCTGCAAAAGCTCAATCTGTTGTTGAACATGAAATCAGATGATGTTCGCATTGTTGCAGTATGGGGGATTGGTGGAATTGGTAAGACAACAATAGCTAAAAAGCTGTATAATCTCATCCAACATAATTTCGAAGGTAGCAGTTTTATTGCAAATGTTGGAGAAACTTCGAAGCAGCCGAATGGTCTGGTCATTTTACAAGAGCAACTTATTTCGGATATAATCAGAAACGGAACTCATGACATAAGAAATTTTCATCAAGGAATCGAGGTTATAAAGCGGAGAGCTTTCTGTCAAAAGGTTCTTCTTGTTCTGGATGATGTGGATGATGTCCAACAACTGAAGGCATTAGCCATCGATCGAGGTTCCCTAAGTTCTGGAAGTAGGATTGTCATAACAACAAGAGATATGTCTTCACTAAGTTTGCTTAAAGTGGATAACATATATGCGCCAGAGGAGTTGACCAAGGACGAATCGCTTGAACTCTTCAGTTGGCATGCCTTTAAGGAAGACCATCCCACAGACAACTATTTGGGCCTTTCAAATCAAGTTGTGGGTTATGCTGGAGGGCTTCCATTAGCGCTTGAAGTTTTGGGTTCCTTTTTGTGTGGCAAGAGCATTCTTGAATGGAAGAGTGCAATTGTGAAATTAGAAAAAATCCCTCATGATGATATTCAAAGAAAACTCAAGATAAGTTTTGATTCTCTTAGTGATGAAGTGAAGGAGTTGTTCCTGGACGTGGCATGTTTCTTTCTTAGAAGGGATCGAGATTTTACAATCACAGTATTGGAAGGTTGTAACTTCTTCCCAGCAATTGGGATTCGGGTTTTAGCCGATCGTTGTCTCATAAAATATGAGCCCACTAGTAAACATCTTTTTTACAAGAAAGGCACTAGTAAACAGCTTGTGATGCATGATTTGCTTAGAGACATGGGTAGAGAGATCGTCAGGCAAGAATCTATTAAGGAGCCCGGGAGGCGTAGCAGATTGTGGTATCATGAGGATGCCCTTGAAGTGTTGAGAGAGGGCACGGTGAGATCCATACCGATGAACTTTGATTCAATATATACATTATGTCTAATATTACCGTACGTAAGATTGCCAAAATGAATATGCACATTCTTAATTTGCATAGTTACTTGACAAGAACATAACTGACTTTCATATTCTGTGTTTTTTTTGGGTAAGTTCATATTCTGTTTTCTCATTATGAGATCAATTGATTTTCTTATCAGGGAACTAAGGCTGTTGAAGGCCTCGTCCTGAACTTTCCTGAGTTGAATGGCGTCCAAGTGAACGCAAAGGCATTTGAAAAGATGAACAGAATGAGGCTACTTAATCTCAATTACGTTCATCTAAGCGTAGGTTATGAGCATATATCCAGAAGGCTTGTGTGGCTATGTTGGAATGGCTTCCCTTTGAAACAGGTGCCGTCAAACTTACACATGGAGAATTTGGTTACTCTTGACTTGTGTTATAGCAAACTAAAACAAGTATGGAAGGCAACCAAGGTACGACTACGACATTATTTTTCTCTCTCTGTATATTATTTGAAGATCGATCAGTAACAATATTCACTCGTTGTTTTTGGATAGGTATTGGTTAAACTAAAATTCCTTTATCTCAGTCATTGCTATTACCTAACCAAAACTCCTAACTTCTCTGGACTCAACAATCTCAAGGAACTGTCGCTTAATGACTGTATAAGGTTGGTAGAGGTTGATGAATCTATTAGATGTCTCCACAAACTTGTTGTCCTAGATATGAGGAACTGTAGAAAACTTTGGAAGCTTCCCTTCGGCATTGGGATGTTGAAATCTCTAGAATATCTTGATTTCTCTGGATGCCGGGAACTAGGAAAATTAGCTGGACTCAAAGGATCACCGTCTAAATCATGGCTCTCTTTCTTGTCATCTTGGACATTGAGAACAAAGAAAATGGATTCCATTGGTTTGTCACTGGCATGTGTACAGGGCTTGAGTTGCTTAAAGCGATTGAGTATCGCAGACTGCAATTTGTCACATTTACCCAGTGAAATTGGAAGTTTGATCTCCTTAGAGACATTGACTCTTACCGGAAACAACTTAGGTACCTTACCGGATAGTGTTTATAACCTTGTTTACTTGAAGGAATTGCAAATTGATAGCTGCAATGTTTCACATCTACCCGCTGAAGTTGAGAGGTTGATCTCATTAGAGGTTTTGGATCTTGGAGGAAATAGTTTTACCAGCTTACCAGATAGTTTCCGTAACCTTCCTAACTTATGGGGTCTTTACTTGGGTAATTGTACAAGACTCAAATCAATTCCAGAGCTTCCGTTAGGTTTACTCCTCGTGGATGCAAGTCGCTGCACATCATTAGAAAGCGTACCTACAGCGCATTGCAAAGTATCCATGTGTTTTTGGGGTGCCAAGAAGTTTGTGAAGAACAATTTTGCAACTAA
>BPLS01029577.1:0-17074 GCA_019656275.1 Rhododendron kiyosumense | reverse complement strand
TGGTTGATGGAGTATATGTTTGAAAAGCATAAGAAGTTAAAAAAGTCTCAAATGCCCAAAAATACTCTTAGTGGAATCGCGCCTCATTTTCAATTGAGATCATAGCCAATCTCTTTAATCTCTCTTGCGAAATTGTAGTTCGAAGATAAAAATAAATATAGTGTTAGCTTGCTTGATTTATTCTAACTGACTTTTTTTTTTTTCATCAAATGTAACTTATCACTTATAGATTATTTTTGGGAGGAAAACAAAAAAGGATGTAAAACAAAAAAAAATGGAGAAAAAACAAGAAAGAGCATGCCTGGAAGTCGAACCAGGCACTGCTGGTGCTTTAACAGCATCTCAGCGACCACTACACCAAGTAAACGGAAGGGAAACTTTTTTAAATTTATAATACAACTTAAATTTTTTTTTTTTCGGTTGCCCCAACCCGGGGGTTGCCCAAGACCGAGGGCTTGTGAGGCTTACCCCGGGGCCTGCCCTGGGTCTAGGTGGTGAGGTAGTGGTGGTGGTGAAGGAAGATGACGGAAGAAGAAAAGAAGGGGCATGGTCGCTGGTCGGGCAGGAGGGGAAGAGATGACATATCTTATGTTTTGTGAAATGCGCCTCAGGCGCAGTTACATGCGTCCCAGGCGCAGGCATATGCGCCCCAGGCGCCCCTCTAAGCTTAAAAAAAGGCTTAACTTCGCGGGCATGGCACGAACACTTTCGAACTCCGATTTGCTCGTGATTTTAATTGTTGAAAAAGTTTGTTGAGTCTAATTTCTAACCAATATAACTTGGATCCAAAATTATTTTGAAATTAAAAGATTTGAAATTTTTTCATGTCGGCTATGTTTTGCACAGTGCGCCTCAGGCGCAATTACCTGCACCCCAGGTGCACTCCATGCATCCGTCATTTCTAAACTCACTCGATAAATCAGGATTCAAATCATCAGACAAAGTCTTGATTTCCTTCAAACCTCAAAAGGGGAAGTGTGAGGCATTTGATGGTGAGATGAATGTAGAGCAAGTGGAAAGGTTTGTCGGTTCGGTCCTTAATGGGGACGTAAAGTTCACCAAGACGAAGCAGAAACCCAAAATCAAGTGACAAATTAGCGGCATCACAATCAGAGTTGATTTTTTTTTTTGAAATTCGATATAGATAGTTGAAAAGCTAGTGCTACTTGCTTGATCATCCTTTTTTTTTTTGGGTCAAACGGAATAGATATTTGCTTGATCATCAGTGTCCAGTCCATAGTGAAATTGGCTTGGCTTCAGACTCAGGAAGAAGTTTCTGTTTAAGGATGTACGAGGGAAGAAGAAAAGAAGGGGCATGGTCAGGCAGGAGGGGAAGGTATGACATATCTATGTTTTGTGCAATGCACCTCAAGCGCAAATACATGCGTCCCAGGCGCATGCCTAAGCGGTCCGGGCGCACCTCTAAGCTTAAAAAAAGGCTTAACTTCGTTGGCTTGGGACGAACACTCTCGAACTCCGATTTGCTCGTGATTTTAATTGTTGAACAATCTTGTTGAGTCTAATTTCTAACCCAAACAATTTGAATCCAAAATCAATTTGAAAATTTGCCTTGTTCTCTTCCCTTCTCAAAAAGAATTTTTCATAAAATTCCCCCTAGATTCTACCTAGATTCCCCCTACTTCCAACATTTCTCTCTCTATCTCTCTCCACTTATTACCCCTACAATTTTTCAAAAAAATTTTCAAAAACTAAACCAAACAAGGCATTATTTGAAAATTTTAATGTAGACTACGTTTTGTGTAGTGCACCTCAAGCTTTGCGTGATTCACCTAAGAAGGGTACACTTTCACATGGTAATATCTTTTTACAGACTAGTTTGCTGAAATGATCGGGCGTGTAATGATATGAAACTGATGTATATTGATTATGCTCAAACTAAATCTTCTCTTTTGTTTTTTGCATTTCAGTGCACCATGATATGACTGGACCACTGTCCCATTACATCAAATACGCCGTCATGACCGTCATGGAGAAGACGAGTATGATTCCAGTCTAGAAAACGATGAAGGCTAGGCCGTAGAGTAGCCATTTCTGGTGCTTCTGGTGACGGAGCTCCTTGGCATCAAATGCCGTGGCTTCTTTGTAGCTCCTTGGCATCGAATTGCACCTGGGTCGCTACAAATTGCACTTGGTCACATCGAATTCTTTTTGGCCGCAACAAAATGTACTTGGCCGCTTCAAATTGCACTTGGCCGCATTGAATTGCACTTGGCCGCATCCAATTCAACTCGTCCAAGTGCACTTAGCAGCGGCCAAACGCAGTTCGTAACGGCCAAGTGCAATTTAATGTGGGCAAGTCAATTCAACGCGGCCAAGTGCAATTCGTAGCGGCCAAATGTAAATAGACGTGGCCAAGTGCAATTAGTAGCGGCCAAGTAATCCGACTTCCCTTCACTACTCTCTCAATTCAACCAGCAAAACAAAAACCAATTTCCCAAAACAAGTTCTATGGCAGTGGAATACAAAGCAGGGTATCCCTTGGCACCTGCCAAAGGTTATTACTGGAGCGACCAAGAGCGGGCAAAGCAACCTCATCCGAAGCCCCGAAGCCAGAAATGTAAGAAATGGTTGTTATATGGCGCGGCCTTTGTCATTTTCCAAACCGGAATCATCGTACTCTTCACAATGATGGTTATGAAAGTCTGAACTCCTTAATTCCGGGTTAGTTCTGCCATGTTCAGCGCTTCCAATGTCCAAACAACCATCCCTTCGTTCAACATAACAATGAACACTGCACTTGGGGTCAAGAACACAAATTTTGGCCCTTATAAATACGAAAACTCCACTGTCAATTTCCTCTATAAGGGTACGCCAGTTGGGAGTGCTAAAATTCCAAATTCAAAAGCCTTTCTCCGATCCACCAAAAACATAATTATTTCAGTAAACTTGGTTAACTACCAAGCTAGGAATAACAATTGACTTTGAATGGAAAGGTGGACCTCTTGTTCATTTCAAGAGGAAGAAAGCTACTACTTTGGATTGCACCATGGACGTCAATATCGCGACAAGGCAACTCCAGAATGTCCAATGCAACTGATGCTGGTGTTTTAATTTGTTTTCCAGAGGGGTAATTACTATTACATGATTACTATAGTCCCCCCTTTTTTGTTTGATTGGCTACTATAGCCTGTGTTGGTCACTTGTGGATATTCTTCCAGTTGTGTTATGGATTTTGAGATTGCTATTATATAGCATCATTTTGGAGACTTTCTAATTGATATAGTTTTTTTATCGGCAAAAGTAACCATTTATTAGGAAACTTGACAAGGTAGCATCAAGATCGGGAAACGGGGAGGGGAATCCAACCAAGGTTGGATAAAAGGGCAGAGCCCAACAGCCTGAGGGCATGATGCCCAAACACCTAAAGGCTTCAAAGCCCAGATACTACAATACAAATCAAACAAATACAAAGGCCTTCAAAAGCAAGATCGAAAAATAGATGCCCAATAATCTACCATCTAACCCGCCAAAGTGGGCTAGATCCAGCCCAAGAATATCCAAAACCTACCCAAGACTTCTGAGGTTCTCCACTGCAGCACTTCCCAACCTCAAGCGACTAGACCACCGATAGAACCACCAAACAACCTGAATAGCGCTTTGCAAAATAAAACCACCGCACCACCATTGGCCACCACGAGAAAAGGCACCATCCGTATACCACCCATTTGTTGTGGAAGCTCACCGAGCCGTTAGGCGATGACCGATGTATCCAACAATGCAACCGGCGGGAGACCAACGCCAGCCATGTCCAGACCACTAGATCCACCTAGCTGTTACGCCAAGAACTGGAAAACCCAAGAGAAAGACCGACAATGGATCCAAAGCACGGACGAAACACAACCGAGAGGGGACTGTCGGAAATAAAACAACAGAACAAAAAGAAAACACAGAAGGCTAGAGGAGGGGTTGCTTAGCCTTCAACCTTGCCTTCAACTTTGGTTGAATAGAAACCCCAAGCGTAGGGCTATATTGACGGTAGCATAGTAAACCGGTAAGACCGGGATCGTACCACAGGGAATTCGAAAGATAGCTTAGACGGATTGTAGGTTAAAGGTGGGATACGGCGTTCAAGGCGGCCAACTTGGTGAAGCTTTGAAACGAAGAAAATTTCTAAGGTAAAAGACTACGAAAACGCTTTGATTGAATTAAAGAGGCAAGTCTAAGGATCTTCTAACCCTTGACTAAGGCCGCTACCGGTTCTCAATATAACGCGGGCGAGAGTCACGACCGCGTGCTCACGCCCGGAAGATTCAGCGTTGTCGACTACGTTTAAAGAGAAATACAATTTAACGGAGGCAAACCAACTTGTTAAGCGAATTTTATCGAAAACATAGGAGGCCACGAGCCCTCGGCGAGCCGTTTGCCAAGACCGCTTGGCAAGCGCCTTACCGAGTAGTCAACACCCCTTGCTTAGACCAAAAATGCAAGTCAAGCTCTATTCCGTAAATCATGAGTTTAAGCCCGAAGATTCGAGAACCGAGTAACTACCTAAGTCCTCGGGAAAGATTATCCCGAGACTTGGCCAAACGACTACTCACACATACTTAAAGCATACAACGAAGCATAAAGACGAGACATCGAATTTAGCCGATGAAAACGAAAACAAACTTGATTTAACAAAGGATCTAGCCTGCGGCTACAACATTAATAAACGGAAAAATAAAGAACGAAACTTACTTGCTCGAGTTCTTGGGAAAATTAACTTAAAAAGCTTCAATGGACATTAATGGAGTTCTAGCTACCCCAAATGACTTAAAGGGATATTTTCCTAACTAATGAATGAGAGAGAGAGAGAGAGATACATATACTCTCCCTGGCCCAGCACAAAATATCCCAAAACAAGCCCAAAAAAGGTAACTATACTACTAATGGAAAGTTCAAAAAGTTACAAAATATCTGCCAGAAACAACCTGTATCGATACAGCATTTTTAGCCGTATCGATACCACTGCTTTACGGGCTAAAACCAAAAGCTCTGTTTCCATTTTGTATCGATACGGCAATTACTCCCGTATCGATACCACCTCCTTATCCCTGCTTCCCAAGCCACGGCCTTGGCTGGGCCATCTGCAGCCTCCTAGCTCACCCGACTCAACATGCCGCCTTCCTTGGGTCGCCTTGGCGAGAGATCCTCCGGGCATAAACACCCGTTCTTGCTTGGGGCTTGGCTTGCTATCATAAAACGGTATTTTAAACAACGTTTATCCTGAAATCATAAACAAACCACCTCACGAGCAACATTGGAGAGAGAATACAAAAAGAGCATGAAAACGCTACTAATTAGTGGCTTAAGACACCCCGATTGGACAATCTTGGGTGCTTATCAGGGGTCCAGAAAAAAACAAAGGGGAGAGGGAAAGACAGAGGATCTAAGAACCATACAGAAAACGCCAACCTCATCGGATGTCCTAAACCTCGGTGTGCACTGCCGTGAAGAATAGTTTATCGTCCTTCAAAAACGAAGAGGAATAAACGGACGCTGAGATCCATACACAACTATGGAATTACAGTTGGCCGCGTTGAATTACACTTGGCCGCATCGAATTGCACTGGGGTGCTATGAATTACTCTTGGCCGCATTGAATTGCACTTGGCCACATCAAATTGCACTGGGCCACTATGAATTATTCTTGTCCGCATCGAATTGCACTTGTCCGTTACGAATTGCACTTGGCAGCATTGAATTGCTCTTTGCCGCATCGAATTGTACTTGGCCGCATCGAATTGCTCCTGGCCACGTGGAATTACACTTGGCCGCATCGAATTGCTCTTGGGGTTGCTACGAATTACTCTTGGCCGCTAAAACAAAAGTTTATATTCGAAATCCACTTTCAAAAATTGTCGTTCGACAAAAGCTCACCTTGTTAATGGAGGATTGGCTCGATTAAAGAGACTTGTTTAATAAATGACTATGCTCGGCTTGTTAAAGCTCGCGCCGAGCTCGAGCTCCAGTCTTTGACTTATTTAGTAAACAAATTGAGTTCGAGCTCGAGACCGTCTCACTTACAACCCTAGCTGATCAATCCGACAAATTTGCCAGACACTGTGTAAAATGCAGAATGAACAATAAAATGCTCCTTCTAAGCATGGGAAAAACAGAGAAAACTGTTGATTGAGAAAACTCTGAGCAGGCGTTACATTTTGTTGCAAAATCTTGAGAAATCTTGGACGAAGGTTCCAATTGTGATTGCAAGAGAAGCCAAGTGGTGCCAAGGTCATGTGCAAATCATGTGTTCTGCACAACAAATATGCGTAAGTTACTATCAAAAAAACAAAACTAGCCCACGAATAAATCCTTTTTGGGCCACACACAAATTGTTATTGGGCAAACAAATGCCTTGTTTAGATGATGTTTTGAAAATTTTTGAGTTTAATTTTTGGGTAACGAGTGGAGAAATAAATTAAGGTAATGATTGGAGATAAGGGTAATGATTGGACAAATTGTTATTTGGCGAACAAATGCCTTGTTTGGATGATTCAAGTTATGATCCAAACAAGGCAAAAATATTAGGCCTCCACCAAATTCACAGAAGAAGGGAAACCCAGCACTTATTAAAATCAATTTTCGTCCAAGTATCAGTGCTCATAACTGTAGAAACCCCAGGCGCAGTTACATGCGTCCCAGGCGCAGGCATATGCGCCCTGGGCGCACCTCTGAGCTTGAAAAAAGGTTTAACTTCGCGGGCATGGCACGAACACTTTCGAACTCCAATTTGCTTGTGATTTTAGTTGTTGAAAAAGCTTGTTGAGTCTAGTTTCTAACCCAAATAATTTGGATCCAAAATTAGTCTGAGATTAAAAGATTTGAAAATTTTAATGCGGGCTATGTTTAGCACAATTACATGCATCCGCGGCAATCACATGCATCCTAGGCGCACGCCTCTGCGCCCCAGGCGCACCTCAAAGCTGTAAAAAAAAAATGTAACTTCGGGCTTGCCACAAACAGTCCCGAACTCCGATTTGTGTGTGCTTTTAACCGTTACAAAACTTGTTGAGTCTAATTTCTAACCAAAGTAACTGAGATTCAAAATTATTTTGAAATTAAAAGATTTGAATTTTTTTAATGCGGGCTATGTTTTGCACAGTGTGCCTCAGGCGCAATTACCTGCACCTAGGTGCACTCCTATGCGCCCTGGCGCACAACAAAGCTGTTAAAAAAGGCCTAACTTTGCGAGGTTGCCACGGACACTCCCGAACTCCGATTTGTGTGCGATTTAGACCGTTGAAAAGCTTGTTGAGTTTAATTTCTAACCCAAGTGATTTGGATACAAAATTATTTTGAGGTTAAAAGATTTCAAAATTTTATCCATTTGGCAAAATCCGTACATCAACCTTCTTTTAAATATAATCAAAAACCTATTTGGTATAGATATAGAGGGTATGAAAAATTATTGAGAGATGCTGGAATCAAAGAATTAACGTAATAGAGCTTTGACTATGAAAAGTGGGTTGAAGGCAGACCGATTGAAAGATTGTCCGAGCCATTAAGGCTAATAGACATTTTTGCGCTCTTCTACTCATTCCAAATTCCAATCGGTACTCACCCCCTAGTTCTAACATATTCCCTTCTTAATAAGTGTTCCATAGAGTTAATTGAGTTTTACACACTTCATCAATGCATATTGTGGGCTCCCCGACAAGAACGCTCAAGAGTTGCCACCCGGGTTTTAGAGATGGATGATCTGAGAAACGGAGGGTTTGAAAAAGACGGCTTTTGGTCCTGCAAAAATTTTGGATTCGGGAACCACGTTACAAACGGGAAACGTTTTGTTGAAAAAGCACACCACTCGCCCGGTTAAAACCGGTCTCTACTTGGTATTTTAAATGGGGGAATTTAATATCTTTTGAAAAACTTAACTTCTGAATAAACAAATAGGGAAAATTTCAAAATAGCACCTGACCTTTCACACAAATCACACACAGCCACCTGACCTTTTAAAATTATCAAAAAAACACCTGACCTATTTAAAAACCCATAAATTTTCCACCCGCCGTTAACTTTCCATCCAAAACAGACGGAAATGATGAAAATGTACATTTTGGCACGAATATTGGCAAAACAAGATTAAGGCCCAGTTCCAGAAACTTTTTTAAAAAATAAGCAATTTATTTCATATTTTCAAACTGAAAAATAAGGTAAATGAAAAATATTTTTTCAATTTTTTTTTTTTGCATTGTATATTTTTAGATTTCAATAAGTCAATAATTTTTAAGTTTGAAATTGTCTTCTTAAAAAATAAGGACTTTTTTTTTGCGTTCTGAAACGGGGCCTAAGGCTCATTTTGGCAAAACACAATATTATACTTATAAACAAGATTAAGGCTCGATTTGGCTTTAAAAGTCAATTAATAACTTAATTTTAGTCTTTATTCAAACAAAAAAAAGCGCATTTGTTAGTTTTTGGTCAAGACGAATCAATAAGTCAAAAAAATTACTTAATTTTTCAATCCAAACACACCCTAAATAAGGAATCAAGCTTAATTTAGAAATTAAATACCCATAGCTATGCAGCCAAATAAGATTACTCTGTATTAAACAAGGGAAAAGGCAAAAACAAAAAATATAGAATAGTCATGGGTATGTGTGAACAGTGGCTGAGTTAAGTAATTTTTGTAACTTATTGATTCGTCTTGACCCAAAACTAACAAATGCGTTTTTTTTTAATAAAGAAAGACAAAAATTAAGTTATTAATTGACTTTTAAAGCCAAATTGAGCCTTAATCTTGTTTATGAGTATAATATTGTATTTTGCCAAAATGAGCCTTAATCTTGTTTTGCCAATATTCGTGCCAAAATGCACATTTTCAACATTTTCGTCTATTTTGGATGGAAAGTTAACGGCGGGTGGAAAATTGATGGATTTTTAAATAGGTCAGGTGTTTTTTTGATAATTTTAAAAGGTCAGGTGCCTGTGTGTGATTTGTGTGAAAGGTTAGGTGCTATTTTGAAATTTTCCCAAACAAATATGAGGAAGCTCACCGAGCCGTTAGGCGATGACCGATGTATCCAACAATGCAACCGGCGGGAGACCAACGCCAGCCATGTCCAGACCACTAGATCCACCTAGCTGTTACACCAAAAACTGGAAAACCCAAGAGAAAGACCGACAATGGATTATGAGAAAGGGACATGGGATTATATACAGCATCTTGGCGTGCCAGGTGCGCCCACTGTTCAATGTGAATGATGAATGAAGAATATACAGAAATGAAATAACAACATTACAGTACTCTGCCATATCACGTGAAACACCGCACGGCGAACCAGATACATCACACAGTGCAACTGAAACACCGTGCAGTGTACCTGTCTACACATTCCAAAATCAATTCACATTTATATGACAAAATAAAATGATAGGTCAGCAAATTAAAATAGTTTTTTATGTTTTCTGAATCTCTGAAAAATTATTTACGAGACCCTTTTGTTCATCTTATCATGTAAATTAATGTTAAAAGCTTTTTGAGATGTTGAAAGAATTAATAAAGTCACAAAAATGACTTTTAACATGAAACTCGACTCTGGAATGTACCTGCACAATCTTTATATAACATTAGCCAAAGTAGAAAAGGAAATAAAAATAATTAACAAAATCATAATAAAACAATACTAAAAATAATGCACAGTGTAACGTATCCAGTGCAAAAATTGTTTTTGTTACTTTCTAAATGTGAAACTCGTTTGAGGCCAAAAGTCAGTACTAAGAGATGGTGGAATCAAACAATTAAGAAAAATAGAGCTTTGACAATGAAAAGCGGGTCGAAGGCAAACCGATTGAAAGATTGTTGGAACCACTAAGGCTAAAAGACGTTTTTGCGCCCTTCTACTCATTCCAAATTCTATTTGGTACTCACTCCCTTGTTCTAACATATTCCTTTATTAATTAAGAGTTTCATAGAGTTAACTGGGGTTTTGCACCCTTCATTTCATCATGGGGATTCGCCAAAAGTCGGACTTGTACTTTTACAAAACTAAATATGAATTTCCACGCCACAAACACTATAACTTGACCACTACTTATGACTACCACATCACCGCTACCACCACTACTCACTTCCCCTTTGGTTGTGTTGAACAAATTCAACGTGGGTAGCGTTTCTTGCTGTAAAAGACTAATTTTTTTATGTGCCGCATGATTTGCGCTTCTATTTCCCATGTGCTTTTGGATAGCTGTAAAAGACTAATTTTTTTTATGTGCTGCGCGCATGATTTGTGCTTCTATTTCCCATGTGCTTTTGGATGCATCCAGGCATCCATCATTTCTAAACTCACTCGATAAATCAGGATTCAAATCTTCAGACAAAGTCTTGATTGCCTTCAAACCTCGAAAGGGGAAGTATGAGGCATTTGATGGTGAGATGAATGCAGAGCAAGTGGAAAGGTTTGTCGGTTCGGTCCTTAATGGGGACGTAAAGTTTACCAAGAAGTAGCAGAAACCCAAAATTAAGTGAGAAATTTTGCGGCATCACAATCAGAGTTGCCTTTTTATTGGAATTTGATATAGATAGTTGAAAAGCTAGTGTAACTTGCTTGATCATCCTTTTTTTTTTGGTCAAACGGAATAGATACTTGCTTGATCATCAGTGTCCAGTCTATAGTGAAATTGGCCTGGCTTTAAACTCAGGAAGATGTTTCTGTTTAAGGATATACGAGGGAAGAACAAAAGAAGGGGCATGGCCGGGCAGGAGGGGAAGATATGACATATCTATGTTTTGTGCATTGCGCCTCAGGCGCATATACATGCGTCCCAGGCGCACGTCTATGCGCCCTGGGCGCACCTCTAAGCTTAAAAAAAGGCTTAACTTCGTTGGCTTGGGACGAACACTCTCGAACTCCGATTTGCTCGTGATTTTAATTGTTGAACAATCTTGTTGAGTCTAATTTCTAACCCAAATAATTTGAATCCAAAATCAGTTTGAAATTAAAAGATTTGAAAATTTTAATGTAGGCTACGTTTTGCACAGTGCACCTCAGGCTTTGCGTGATTTACTTAAGAAGGGTACACTTTCACATGGTAATATCTTTTTATAGACTAGATTGCTGAAATGATCCGGCGTGTAATGATATGATTGGACCACTGTCCCATTACATCATATACTTACCAGGCAATCAACTCATCAGCGATTGCAGCAACATCTGTATCATCGAAGTTCTCTTCACCAAAATTCTGTTTATTTCTAGTTTCTATAAGAAATGCAGGATCAACCTGTGTCTTTTGGAAGTTAAAGCATAGGCACATGGGAATCTGCCAGACGCTCCTTTTGACAGATTTTCTGCTATTGTCAAAAAGTTGCAATCAATAGGATTTCGCTAATCCTCCCTTCCCAAAAGGAAAAGCATGAAAGCTGGTGGCCGCTTGTTAATTCTTTCAAGGCATGGGGTGGCCTGATTCATTTTTTTTCCTTTCCTCGAAGGACCAGGAGATTGGATCAAGCCATAAGAAGAATGCTTAGTATAAATAACTCACTTCTTGGTCTTCTACCCCCTTAGTCTCTACGAACGCCCCGATTTCAAACTTTCGAACATTCAAATGTTCAGATAAGGAAATCCCAACGATTTCTATTTCCATTTACTACGGTCGAATTCAAATATCTCTCTCTCTCACTCACTCACTCTCTCTCAAATATATGTGGACACGATAAATATGCCTTAATACAAACAAACATTTCATGATAAATGGTCTAAATATTTTATCATGGAATGAAAATAACAGACAAACATATTTCATGGTAAATGATACACATAATTTACCATGGAAACTAAAACCATTATAACTTAATGGTGGGAAAACCCCCATCTGATTATATTAATATAGTGCCCTGAGCAAATGTGCAGTACAAATCCCAAGTAAGTAAAGCAAAACGTGAAGAAATCCACAAACAGAGGCTTTAGTAAAAAACAGTCACACTTAACCCCTGAGGAACAATCAAAATTTTCTATTCACTTCCATTGTACAAATCATGTCGACGGCCTTCTTTTTCTTGAAAATCAACATCAACTCCACTTTCCCGGTCAATTTCAATCGGCTTCTCAAAGGCACAATTCCTGTGCTTATATCATTTGCCAGTTGCGAATTTCCAACTAGATTGGTCAAAGCAAGGTCTAGTGCAATGGTAAATTTTTTGGTCCTTCGGAATTGGGCTTTCGATTTGAGAATAACAACACTCCCAACCTCAGCCTCGCCATAGTAGAAATACATGCATTATGCTGTTGTTGTACTTGTAGGGGCCAAAATTTGTGTTCTTGATCGCAAGTGCGAAGTTGGTTTTAAGATTGAAGGAAGTGTTGGTGGTTGGGATATCAAACATGTCGAAGGTGGCGGATTTGACCCGGAACTTGAGATTTCAGACCTTCATGACCGTCATGAAGAAGAGCACTATGATTCCAGTCTAGAAAACGATGAAGGCTACACTGTAGAGTTGCCATATTTCTTGTGCTTTTGGCGACGGGCTCCTTGGTATCAAATGTTGTGGCTTCTTTGTCGCTCCTTGGCATCGAATTGCACGTGGGGCCACTACGAATTGCACATGGTCACATCGAATTTCTTTTGGCCGCATCGAAATGCATATGGCCGCATTGATTTACACTTGTCCGCATCGAACTACACTTGACTGCGTCGAATTGCACTTGGGCGCCTCGAATTGCGGCCAAGTGAAATTCGACGCGGCCAAGTGCAATTCGATGCGGCCTAGTCAATTCGACACGGCCAAGTGCAATACCTAGCAGCCAACTATAAATAAACGCGGTCAAGTGCAATTCAAGGCAGCCAAATGTAATTCGACGCACCTAAGTAATCCAAATTCCCTTCACCACTCTCCCAATTCAACCAGCAAAACAAAAACCAATTTCCCAAAACAAGTCCTATGGCAATGGAATACAAAGTAGGGTATCCGTTGGCGGGTGTCAACGGTTATTACTGGAGCGACAAAATGTGGGCAAAGCAACCTCATCCGAGCTCCGAAGCCAAAAATGTAAGAAATGGTAGTTATATGGCGTGGCCTTTGTCATTTTTCAAATCGGAATCATCGTACTCTTCACAATGACGGTTATAAAAGTCCGAACTCCTCAATTCCGGGTTAGTTCTGCCACGTTCGGCGGTTCCAATGTTCAAACAACCACCCCTTCATTCAACATAACGATGAACACTGCACTTGGGGTCAAGGACACAAATTTTGGCCCTTATAAATACAAAAACTCCACTGTCAATTTCTTCTATAAGGGTACGCCAGTTGGGGGTGCTACAATCCCAAATTCAAAAGCCTTTCTCCAATCCACCAAAAATATAATTGTTTCAATAAACCTGGTTAACTACCAAGCTGGGAATACCAATTGACTTTCAACGGAAAGGTGGACCTCATGTTCATTTCCAAGAGGAAGAAAGCTACTAATTTGGATTGCACCATGGACGTCAATATCGCGACAAGGCAACTCCAGAATGTCCAGTGTAATTGATGCTGGTGTTAAATTGATTATATGTATTTTAATTTGTTTTCCAGAGGGCTACGAACTATTACATGTTTACTATAGTCCCCCCATTTTTGTTTGATTGGCTACTATAGCCTGTGTTGGTCACTTATGGATATTCTTTCAGTTGTGTTATGGATTTTTAGATTGGATTTGAATGTTTTAGAGTCAATTTCCTTCATTATATTGCTGTTATATAGTTTAGAGACTTGCAAATTGATATAGTTTGTTTGATCGGCAAAAGTAATCATTTATTAGCAAACTTGACAAGGTAACATCAAGATCGGAGAACTGGGAGGGGAATCCAACCAAGGTTGGATAAAAGTGCAGAGCCCAACAGCCAGAGGGCATGATGCCCAAACACCTAAAGGCCTCAAAAGCCCAGATACTACAATACAAATCAAACAAATATTAAGGCCTTCAAATGCCAGATTGAAAAATAAATGCCCAATAACCCGCCAAAGTGGGCTAGATCCAGCTCAAGAATACTCGAAACCTACCAAAGACTTTTGAGGTTCTTCACTGCAGCGCTCCCCCACCTCCGGCGATTAGACCACCGATAGAACCACCAAACAACCCGAATAGCACTTTGCCAAATAAAACCACCATGCCACCATTGGCCACCATGAGAAAGGGCACCATCTGCATACCACCCATCTGCCGTGGAAGCTCACCGAGCCGTTAGGCGATGACCGATGCATCCAACGATGCAACTGGCGCGAGACCGATGCCAGCTATGTCCAGACCACCAGATCCATCGAGCTGTTAGGCCAAGAACTGGAAAACCCAAAAGAAAGACCGACAATGGATCCAAAGCACAAACGAAACACAACTGGGAGGGGACTGTCGGAAATAAAACAACAGAACAGGTAGAAAACGCAGAAGGCTAGAGGAGGGGGCCAGAAAAAAATAGAAGGGAGAGGAAAAGACAAAGGATCTAAGAACCATACCGAAGACGCCGACCTCGTCGGACGTCCTAAACCTCGGTGTGCACCGCCGAGAAGAACAGTTTATCGTCTCCCAAAAATGGATGGGAATAAATGGACACTAAGATCAATAAACGCAAGTATGGAATTACACTTGGCCGCGTTGAATTGCACTTAGCCGCATCGAATTGCACTGGGGCGCTATGAATTACTCTTGGCCGCATCGAACTTGGCCACATCAAATTGCACCGGGCCCCTACAAATTATTCTTGGCCTCATCGAGTTGTACTTGTCCTCTACGAATTGCACTTGGCCGCATTGAATTGCTCTTTGCCGCATCGAATTGTACTTGGCCACATCAAATTGCTCTCGGCCACATGAAATTACACTTGGCCGCATTGAATTGCACTTAGCGTTGCTACAAATTGCTCTTGGCCATGTCGAATTACTCTTGGCCACTAAAACAAAAAGTTTATACTTCGAAATCCACTTTCAAAAATTGTCGTTCGACAAAAGCTCGCCTCATTAATGGAGGATTGGCTCGATTAAAGAGGCTCGTTTAATAAATGACTATGCTTTGCTCGTTAAAGCCCGCACCGAGCTCGAGCTCCAGTTTTTGACTCGTTTAGTAAACGAACCGAGCTCGAGCTCGACTAAGTTCGGCTCGCCTCGCTTACAACCCTAGCTGATCAATCCAACAAATTATCCAGACACTGTGTAAAATGCAGAATGAACAATAAAATGCTCCTTCTAACTGCATGGGAAAATCAGAGAGAACTGTTGAATGAGAAACTCTGAGCCGGCGTTACATTTTGTTGCAAAATCTTGAGAAATCTTGGACGAAGGTTGCAATTGTGATTGCATTCCCCCAAAGACAAAAACTCATCTAGCTTCCAAGAGAAGCCAAGAGGTGCCAAGGTCATTTGCAAATCATGTGTTCTGTAAAACAAATATGCGTAGAAACTTCTATATACCCAAAAACTAGCCCACAAATAAATCCTTTTCGGGCCACACACAAATTGTTATTGGGCAAACAAATGTCTTGTTTGGATGATGTTTTGAAAATTTTTGAGTTTGATTTTCGGGTAATGAGTGAATTGAAAAATTAGGGTAATGTCTGGACAAATTGTTATTTGGCAAACAAATGCCTTGTTTGGATAGTTGAAGTTAAAAATTCACATAAGAAGGGAAACCCAACACTTTGAGCATAATTAACCAACCTCAATCAAAATAACCATGAACAGAGAAAGCATTCTGTAAAGAGCAACTCACAAGTCAACATATGAGTTGCTTCCACTAATTAAGTACTTTCCTATTCTTGTTCTACTTGTTGAGCATGATTTTATTGGCTTGCATGACTGGAAATAGAGTCCCCTCACATAAATAAACACAAGATAGATGTGGAACCTGACCACAATAAAGATCTATAGTTTCCACCTCCCACCACTGTAATATGACCATCTACCTTGTATCCCATATCACTTGCAATCCTGAAGACAGGCTTTTGCTTCAGCCTTGGCTGCCGAGGAAGAAAGAATTTGTTCACAGCCTGAATCAACCCTGAAATTGTTATTATCAAAGCCGCCCACGCAAAAGCTTATTTCCTGTTTCATAGGATTTTTTAGTTGTCTTGTTTTTATTCAGTTTTCATGAATGAAATGCAAATATTTGTACGGCTGGATTCCTCCATTTTTTAGTACTTCAAAAACTCTATTTATTGATATACAATGGGTCTTGATCCAACTTAAAATGAGAAACAAACACGCGTTTTACTGAAATGAATCATATTTTAACCCATCGAGGGTAAAATGGTCACTTTCTTTGATGTACAACTGATTTTTTATCCAAACTACTTGGGATAGAAAGTAAATTGGACAAGCTTTCTCATGGTTTAAACCACGCGCAAATTGGAGTACGGGAGTGTCCAGGTCAAGTCCGCAAAGCTTGAGCAACATTAATGTGTCCCAGGCGCAATCCTTCACGCCCAGGTGCATTGCGATGGCCCCGGGCGGATCTTGAACAGTGTATAGCATGTCCCAACTTTGCGAACTTGCCCTAAACACTCCCTAACTCCAATTCGCTTGTGGTTCAAACCGTTAGAAAGCTTGTCCAATCTACTTTCCTACCGAGTTGATTTCAATGAAAATAAATTGTACATCAAAATGCATGACCATTTTACCCTCAATTGGTCGGGAAAAAAATTATTTTAATAAAACACTCGTACTGTCTTCATTTTAAATTGGATTACGACCAATTATGTAACAATAAATAAGGATTTCTCTACATTAAAAGATGATGGAAATGAACAATTTAAATAATGAAGTTTTCTTTATGTAAAGTTAGTCGAAGGAAGAGCGATTCAAAGATCATCAGCGCGACAAAGGCTAAAGTACAATTTCGTACATTCTAAAATCCATTTGAGGCACACATCTCCAATTCTAGGGTACTCGTTCATTAATTCAATAAGAGTGCCCACAAGATTCATTGACCTCTCCACACTTCATTAAATAATCAGAAACCGTTTCATCATTAGGATTCACCCAAGGCAAGACTTGTGGTGAGGGTGAGAGATTACCTAAGGGAGTCGAGCTTAGAGGGGAGTACCTCAGTTCAGTTTTTTGCAATGTTATTGCGTATGATCCTATACTATATTTCTCTCCATTC
>BPLS01029572.1:289-12109 GCA_019656275.1 Rhododendron kiyosumense | reverse complement strand
TTCGGCCAAAAATTGGGCGAGCCACTCAAAAGCTTCAAGCCTCTTTTACTTAACAGGATAGATAATGAAATAAAGAAGCAAGGTCTAAAGCATTATTATTTTATTTTCACAGTGCATTCATAAATCTACTTCTACACCACTCATCAGCAGCAGATATTGCCAACAGGAAAAGATCAATGTACAAAGATAAGAATGACTGTACTGTAGTAGTTTGTGGGAGCCAATTGAATCACTGATCCAAATTGTGGTGCTGAAACATGGACAGAATTCTTCAAGGAGTAAAACCATACTTTACCGTATATATGAGGGAGAAAGTATGTAAGCAAATGGTCGACACCATGCGCAAAGTAAGATCAGAAAAAACAGCAGAAAAGTACTAAATACACTCTCAATATAGCCAATATGTATTACTGATCCTAGAGTAACGCACAACCAATGAAGGCTATATTACTGAGCCTAGAGTCCCAACAACTTCCAAAATTCCACATTTTATATCACAACTCCCAAACCCCACAAAAACACATGGAGCACAGAAATCTAATCTTTAAAACCCACAAACTAAGTACTCGGCACAAACTCAACAAATCAGAAAGCAGAATAGTAATAAATTCAGTAACTCTTTGCCTCTCTCTGGGGGGTGTGTGAATGCGTGTGTTTGAGAATCAGCACAAATAGGTTTATAATACATAATTGATCTAAACTATATTATACTGGGCCTAAAGTCACAACAACAATTCCCATAATTTTGCATCTCATAAATCCTAAACTCCAGCAAAACACATGCAGTAGCCAGACCTAGTATGATCCACTTACGAACTAAGCATGCACCACAAACAAAACAAATCAGAAGCCACAATAAACCACGAAACACACACACACACTCTCTCTCTCTCTCTCTCTCTCTCTCTCTCTCTCTCTCTCTCTCAAAACCCTAGCCGCCACAAATATCCTTCTTCTCCCTTTCCCTCCCCCCTAGGGTTTCACACCCTTGTATGGTGGTGGGAGGGGAAGGCCATGGCTTAGGTTTGTCTTTGTTTTTGTTTTTCTCTTGTCTCTTCAGATCAACGACTTGTCGTAATCTGTGAGAGTTAAGTCTCTCGTCTTTTCAAAAGTTTTTAGTTTCGTCTTTGGAAAAGGATTTCGTCTATTGATCGGGTATTTTCAGAGATGATATTGCTTCATAATGATATATGTGCCAACAGTGTCTTACCCTAGATGATGTTTTTGGCGGGGCAACTTGTATGGCTTTTATTTCCACTGAGATGATGAGTTTGATGCAAATGTCATTCGCCTATTGTATATTCATATCTAGACTTAGCAGTCTCAAAAGAGATAAAGTGTTAGTCAAAGATAAAAGACAACAAATATCCAGATGATTAGATAGAATTCAATCAAGTATAAACCCACCAATAAATTTTGAAAGACTACAAATTTGATCAACTGCCACAAGTTGCCCTGCCAAAAAACATCATGTATGGTAAGAACAATGTTGGCACATATATCATTGTGAAGCAACATTTGAAAAAAGTTTGTTTTGAAGAAAAAAATTTCATCTAAAGATGAAACTAACAATTCTCAAAAAGACAAGAGACAAAACTCTCACAGATCATGACAAATCGTTGGTCTGAAGAAACGAGAGAAAAAGAAAACAAAGACAAAATTATAAAAAAAAAATTGGTTAGAATTAGTACCATGACTTTTCCCTCCCACCGTCATACGAAGATGTGACATTCTAGAGGAGATGGGAAGGAAGAAAAAAGATATATGTGACAAATAGGGTTTTGAGGGTGAGGGGGAGAGAAAGCCTAACCTAATTCAATCCAAGGATCCCATACGAGTTGCTTCGTTTATTACTGTTTATGCTCATTTTTGGCACCCAGTCCTAGACAAGCGTAGGGCGGCTATTTAAGTGAAATTCAATTAAATTAGGCCGAGAAATATATTCGTTTAAACCAAAATTAATGGGCCGAAGGTAAGATTGGATGGGCCCAATTAATTTTAGTTTGATTTGGGCACAAGCTTAAGAGTTTTTGGGCCTAGTTACGAAAAAGAATTGGTTGGCCCATGACTTGTGTCAGTTTCTTAAGTGCATTTGTGGGTTAAACATGTTAATAGGCCATTTAATTTATTTAAATGGTAAGTGTTTGTTACCTTGCAAAGATCAAATGGCTCGGTCAAATGGCTGGTGGTTTCAAATAGCCCACAAAAAAAGGAATGAGGTGGCCCATTACCCTTGCCAACTCCCAGTAACTACCCAAGATGAAGAAGAGATCATGGGCAATATGTAACTTCTCTCAACCGCCCATGATCCCATGATTTGGAGGCAACATGGGACACTTGTCATCATTAGGTGAAGGCGGGAAATCCATCCCATGCAGATCCACGAAGACCCTTGCCTATAAATACAAGTTCACAAGAAGAAAAAAGGGTTTCCATACCAATCAAAGCCCAGCGCTTAAACCAAAGTCTTCCCAGCGAAGCACACTTTCCTACTTTCAGCAAAGTAGATTATCGAGTACCTCGTACTCAAACCCATTTGAACTCACTTCGTTGCTCTCTTTCCTACACGGTTAGGAAATAGCTAAGTTCATGCTCGTTGTGGCAAAACCACGAATCATCACTGCAATCTAGTCCTTAGGTTTGTAGCACTGCCGCCGTACAGTTACGAAGTCAGAAAAGAGACGCTCAGTCCTTACGTTAGACGCGACAAGTCTTGGCACGCCCGCGCTCAATTCTTGAGCCATTTCGGAGCTAAACAATTACTCTTTTCCTTTGTAACCAAATACAAGCAAGGTTGTTAACACTGTTCTGTACCGATCAATATATCCCGTTTTAGCCATATTTCGGTACTCTTGTCATCTAATTCCGTTCCCGCTAACTTTCTAGCCATTCAAAATCTGTTTCGGAGTACCGGCGTGCATGTTCCCGTTAGTACCGGATCATCTCGGTTGGTACTAGCCATTAATAGATCTGTGCGGGGATGTAGTTTTGTTGAACGGAGCGGGGCTCCTCGTCACTGGGGAAGAAGCAAGGGTTCAAAAATGGATCCACTCTAGTTCCTTTGAAGGACTGAAACTTGATTTTTACAATATAAATGTACTTTAAAAACATGTCAATCGATGTACGATCAATATGATTCTTGACGTGCCCAATAATCTTGATGAGATATAAATTGTGAAAAAGGCTCCGATCAAGAAATATGCCCAGTAGTAAGCCTAAAAATGGATAAGATTGGTCTGTGCAGGGACTATAGAGGGAGGGTCCAATCCCTTATTGTACCAGTTGCTTCGTTTATCTTGGCTACTTCTCTTTTCCCCATTTACCTAATATGAGTACACATGCTCGCTCGCTCATTCTTTAGTATAATCCTCCGAGTTGTATTTTCTTGGCCTCAGCAATATAATTTGCACAGTGTTTTCTCCTTCCATTCGCCCATTGTTGATGAATTTCTCAGAAGCTTCAAAAAACTAAGAGTGTAGTCACTGTATATAGTATACAAAGAAACATCATTGAATAAACCACTATAAATATACTGTGATAAAGACCAAATCGGCCTACTGATCAGCCATGGGTACTCCATGAGCAGCCTTATTTCAGTAACTAGACGCAGAAGGAGGTCTTATGCCCACAAAGGGAGTGCTGAGGAAAGAAAGAGCAAAGCCAATCTATGGCAATTAATCAGCCAAAACTACACGAACAAACCGTTGCACATCGCTTCGTTATCTTTTTTCATGACTCATAGTGCTAAGATTAGCTTAAGGGCATCTTGAGTTGTCACTGGGGAACCAATCCTACCATCCAGTTCAATTGAATCTAGAGCATGAAAATAGACTGGATGGTTCAATTTTGTTTGCATGTTTGCGGATACTTTTTGGTAGACCCCACTTTGCTGGCCACAGCACGGTTACACTCATGCTTTGGTGAGCAAACCACCCACAAACATTCAACATCTCAAAAGCCTTTAATACCTTGGCCAGGGGCTGGCAACCTAGCCGAGCCCTAACCACAGGAAGAGGCACCAATCAAACTTTTGGTTGCTAACATATATATTATCAACTAAACTAGCATAATGGCCGAAGACAACGTCAAGCTCGGTGACACATAAATGCTACTCGAATCTTATACCTTGGTCAAGGCTTGACCATTATTCAACTACTTAGCTAAACCCAGACCAAAGTGGATGCTACGGATAACTACAATTTCAAACAAGCTAGCATGAAAAAAAAAATCATAGGCGAGAAAACTTTGCAAACAAGAGGCCAAGTCATTCATTCAAAAGAAAACAAGTGTTGATGAAAATCCCTAAGCTGGGAGGTACGACGTGGTAAACCATTCGTGCCGAGCCCCCACAAACTATTACATTTGGAATGGTAAACTCCAAGCTCAGAGCCGCCCAGTCCAACAAGAGTTCAAAAATTAACAAAAAACTTTAGAAAGTTATTCATCACGTCTACTCAAGCTTGAGTAGTGCCCTCTGCAGCAATATCAGCCTCGACCACAACACTCTTATCAATATTATTGGCTCCTGCTCGGCGTCCTCGGCTACCTTCTCACCACCCTCACCATCTTTCTTCCCATCAAAGACATCTCCACCTTCGGCGTCGGTGAGGTTGTCAATATCCTCCTCGCTTTCAGGAAATTCTTCCGGAGGGAGAGGCGTACAATCTTCTTTAGTATAAGGAAAGACAAGTTCAGGAGTCGTAGGTCCAAGAATTGACTTCGTCATATTGAGGTTAGCTTCAAGCTGCAAGACACCACACGCCGCCTTCATGCCGTCCCTGTACCCGGTTCGGTATGTGATTGTGACCCTCATCTTAACTTTCTCAAGTGTTGATGACAATCCCTAAGCTGGGAGGTACGACGTGGTAAACCATTTGTGCCGAGCCCCCACAAACTATTACATCTAGAATGGTAAACTCCAAGCTCAAAGCCGCCCAGTGCAACAAGAGTTCAAAAATTAACAAAAAACTTAAGAAAGTTATTCATGACGTCTACTTAAGCTTGAGTAGTGCCCTCTGCAGCAATATCAGCAGTAATTTCAGCCTCGACCACAACACTCTTATCAATATTCATTGGCTCCTGCTCGGCGTCCTTGGCTACCTTCTCACCACCCTCACCATCTTTCTTCCCATCAAAGCCATCTCCACCTTCGGTGTCGGCATCGGTGAGGGTGTCAATATCCTCCTCGCTCTCAGGAAATTCTTCCGGAGGGAGAGGCGCACAATCTTCTTCAGTATAAGGAAAGACAAGTTCAGGAGTCGTAGGTCCAGGAATCGACTTCGTCATATTGAGGTCGGCTTCAAGCTGCAGGACACCACACGCCGCCTTCATGCCGTCCCTGTACCCGGTTCGGTATGCGATTGGGACCCTTATCTTAACCTCATCATTGACCATCGACCAAGGGTCCCTTATATACTCGGCACCTGCTCGGTCGTACCCGGCCTGATAGGCCTTCTCATCAACTTCTTTCATTTTCCTCTTCTCCCTCCTCAAAACTTGACCAAGCTCACGATCGACCTTCTTAGCCTTCTCCAAGGCTCCATCCCTCTCCTTCTCAAGCTCGGCTACCCTGATCTTTGCTAGCTTCAAGCTGTTCTTCAGAGACTTTGCCTTATCACGCTCGGTCTTCACATCGTCACGAAACCTGGACCTCTCTACTACCAAAAACTCAGCCTGGTTGAAGGCGTGTGGCAAGGCCTGCCCAGCCTGCACAAAACGAATAATTATGCTCGGCGACTTCGATATGAAATTAAGTTAAGACAAAGACGATCCTGAACAAGGTACGCGCTAGCATGAACGAGGCTCGGCTGCAGATCCGCTGGGATTTTCTCCATATCCCTTGGCAGTGCAAGGCCGTGAAGCATGGTGACGGCTAGCCCGGGTTCCAGTTTGACGCTATCGTCAATGGTAATGACCCTGCCCTCGGCCATTGCGAATGACGGAGGGAACTCCTGCACAATCGCTCGGCTGCCTGAACCTACCGACTTCTCCGCGGCCGTTGAAGCACCGCACCAGATGACTCGGTTTGGTTTTTTTCCTTTGGATGTGGAGTCGGCTGTCTCATCGGGAAAAAGTCTTGAGTAACTTTCTGCCTCTTCTCAGCAAGCTCGGCCACGTCAGCGTCTTTCTATCGAATCACGGCATTGTTCCTGATGTTCACTCGCACGACATTCATTCTTCCCATCTCTTCTGCGAACTCGGGTGTAAGGGTTCGAAGAGGAATGTTGATACCTGGGATCTCAGACGGCTGGCTCTCTTGGAACTAGAATTCTGCTGGCTTCCTGAAAGTCGGGTTTTTTGACCCTCGACTCCTTTACCTTTGTTCTCGGCCTCGGCTCTCCGCTTTTCCCTGCCTGTTGCTCAACTACCTTCTTGCCACCTCCAATTGTTGTGCTCAGCACACCTTCTCTCTCTTTAACTTCCCCTTGTACGAGGGAACGTAGCCTAGCAAAGTTGGCGCGTCGCCGCAGATTTGGGCCTTAGAATGTCAACGTTCTTCTCAACCGCCAGTGATTGCTCCCTCTTAGTTATTGCTCGGTGATCTGTAAAAGTGTTAACCAATCAATACTGTAGGCTAAAAAAAAAAAGGAGTAAGGCTCAGTAAAAGTGATAACCTCGGAAATCTTTTATCTTCGGCACCCTGTGTAGACGCGTTGTCTGATCACCGAACTCGTAATTACCACTTACTTCGACGTAAAAGTTGGCCCATTTGTCGGTGTCGGGCAGCCCATCTATCAACGGCTCCTTGTTACTACGCGTCGATAGGTACCTACACTTGGTTTTGCCGTGCCTGGACATTATGTACGTATGGAAAAAGGCGGCGACCGTAAACTCGAGGTTGTGGAGTTCCTTCAATTTAATCATAGCCATCATTATCCTATAGCTGTTGATGGCAAAGTAATGGGGTACCAGGTCAAACCGAGCAAGTAACTCCCTCAAAAACGGGTGAAGAGGAAATCGGAGCCCGGCCTCACAGATGGCCATAAAAAGGACCGTTATGTGCTCGGGACGGTGTTCTCTCTTATCTCTTATACGGTTGCTAGCCACCTGACTAATACATTAGCAGGAATGTTATATTCTCGGCAGAAGTTCTCGTACTCGTTGGGATTACCACTAAAGTAGTGGGCAGTAGTGGGCATGAGGACAAACCTTTCCCCTCTCGTAATGGTCGGCAACCTCCCTATTCTCGGACGAAGTCTCACTAGGCCTGGATCGAGAAGAGGTGGTGGCATCGGCCTGCGAACGAAACTTGGATTCAGCTTTAGGCCCCAGCTCGGGCTCGACATCGGAATGAGTAGAAGGAGTGAAGGATTTTTCAGGCACGGTGTTGAATTTGCTGTTGTACTCATAATCACGCTCGGCATTAGAGTCACTCGAGCCTGACATGTTCGAAGCAATTGAAGAGGTCTGGCATCGGCTCCTGCACCTCTCCATGTACTCTCGGATAACTAAATCTCTGGAGTCGTCCCCCGAACTTTCAGAGTCGAACGAAATGACAATGACTAGGTGAGCCAAACCTAACAAAACAAAGGACAAAATAGTAAGGAACCTCGTCGTTGGCCAGATGGCAAGGATCTTGCTACGCTCGGCTACCCTACTGGCCCACCCTACGTCCTATGGGAATTCATGCTCGGGAGAATAAGAAACTCGAGTCATGGGGTTTGGCCAAGCCCACCAGCATCATAGCTGGGGCTCGGAAGAACAAATCGAAGAAGATGAATAGTCCATCCTCCTACGCCCTCGTACTGTTCATTTAGAGCAAAAACCCTAGAAAATCCTAGAAAAAGGGGCAGAAAAGGCGTGAAAACCATGGAAATAAAGAGCAACAAGAATCGATCACGTACCTGGAGCTTTCTGGAGAACCTGATGCTGAGAAGATGGGAAAATCAGATCTGGAGCAGGAGAGTCCGCGAGGTTTGGCAATGGAGGGTTAGAGAGAGAAAGCGTATGTAATGCTTCTCTCTCCTCCCAGCACCCTTTATATAGAGGGCGGCTGGGGTTCGAATTTCCCTACCAATCATGGCACTACTGAACCTACAGCCATTGAGCGTCTGACACGTGGCCCAGATGGGATGGCTGTGCAGAACCCTACACCTACCAACTGTCCTCCCATCAGTCGTGCCCAAGCGGTGTGCGACACCTGGCGTTCTCATTGGTACCTGACTCTGGCAATTGGTGTGCTTCAGAGACGAGGATAATTGAGACTCGGCCAAGTATTACCAGTGTTCCACGTTCAGCAGACATCGGGTTCGGCTAAAGATTTGGTTTCAATCCCTACCGCGCGCTCGGCGTCAGCAGGAATTGAGGAGCTATTGTAGTAGGCCAAACATGGTTGTCTGCGATAGTCAGTTTCGCCGTACCTGAGGCGGGACTCGGCTCCGCGCCGAGCGTCATCATTTTCTGGCGTTGCACCCATTTCACGCGCAGTGTCGGAGTGTATCGCCCAAGTTCGGTCACCTTTTGGAAGAATAGCTTCGGTAAGAAGCCCTCCTACTGAGTAACCCATTAGGCTCAGCTATGTGTGGGGCTCGGCCAGCCGCGCTGGTATGTGTCTCCCCACATGCTGAGACGGTTACTCCGAGGGGTAATGAAGAGTGCATGTGAAGAGAGCCAGCTCATGCCAAAACAGTCACCAGATCCATTTGGTGAGGTCATTCCGACGTCACTTGGTTTGTGCAAGGCACGTGCCTGTGCTTGGAGAGCAAATTAAGGGGACTCTATAAATATCAAAGGATGACAATCTTAAGAGGTACAGAGGAATACCCACTAAAGAACCCTAGTTTCTTTTCTCTCTCTCTCTCTCTCTCTCTCTCTCTCTGCACATGCTTATCCTCTCGCCGGAGGGCCTTGCCGAGCAACTCTCGGCCAGGCCTTAGTCGTGCGCTTATTGTGCAGGCTAGGTGGAGAAGGCTAGAAAACTCCCTGAACCAGTGGAGGAAAGAACTAGATCGAGGATCACGGGCCACACATAACCCATCATCGTTGGATTAAGATATTTCACTATTCTTTCCCGTTTCTATTTTTTTTTCCCCCAAAAAATTCATAATAGGAGGGAAGAAAGCCACCGATTTTTTTTCAAAATTAAAAGAGGAAATCGAAATATTTTTGCTAAAAAAAAAACCATAAATGGAGGGAAGTGAATGGCATGAAACATAAGGCCATCCACAATGGTATAATAAAAAAAGGATAACCAAAAGTTGACACATCAGCTTTTGATTATTCACTTAAGAGGTTGCTAAGCTTAACAATGTTGAGCTTCACAATGGTTACTTCTAATATATAACCAAAATAAGGGTCCACTACAATTTCACTTTCTCTCCCCCTCTGTTCCCTGCCATACATTTCCTTTCATTTACGTTTTTTTTTTTGGCAAAAATATATTGATCGATTCCCTTTCTTAATTGGGGAAAAATCAGTGTCTTCCTTCCCTGTTATTATGTTTTTTTTTTTTTTTGGGGAAAAAAATAGAAACGGGAAATAAGAGTGAAATACCTTGATCCGGCGATGATGGATTGAATTGTAGATGATCGAGAGATATGAGCTTCACTTTTTGAGGAAAAGAAAAAGAAATAGTTTGTAGGTGAAGTGAAAAGATATAGAGTAGGTGAAGAGGAGAAAAAAAAAATAACAATTGAAACAAGCGTGTATACAAATTTTGGAACTAGTTAATTTATGTGGTGTACAGTCCACAAATTTTGATTATTGAAAAAGGTTGCTAGTTTTGGCTATTCAAAGCCCAAAATTTGATTATTTCTAAGGATATATGTTGCTAAGTTTTATTATACCATTGTGAGCCATCTTTTGCACTTACATTGTTAACTTTAAAAACAATTGGTTTTTGATTATACCATTGTGGATGGCCTAAGTGCCAAAATTTGATGAGTTACTAAGAGATTCTTAAGTTTGGTTATACCACTGTGAGCACTTTCTTGAGAGAACACTGCTAATTTTAACAACCTTATGCTTTTGGTTATTCTATTGTGGATGCTCTGAGCGCTTTTTTGAGAGAACATTGCTAATTTACCAACCTTATAGTTTTGGTTATTCCACTGTGGATGCTCTTACAATTTTACTCTCCTATTAAAAAACAAAAATACTAGACTAAAACGTAGGGTTCAAAAACATATTCTCTCTCAGCAATTGAACGGTTTGTCGGAGCCAAAATGGTGCTAACGTTGATTGTTGAAAGGCTCAAATCTTTTAGCTGCTTTAGGAATCCAGGAAGGTTATGAATTCAAATACTTGTATTTTTCTAGAGTTTGTCCTATTCACATAGCCGTGTGATCTCGGCTTTAGACTATTCAGATTTAAATGAAACTTTTTCGAAAAAGAGTTAAACTCTTTCATGAAAAAATTTAATTAACATCCGAAACGTCCAAAACACTCTTGGACGGTCTTCATTCATATTCGTAAACAACTGTTCACAGAACCCTTCACTAAAAAGATTTTCTCATTTTTCTATTCAGCACTTACAATTCAAAAGAAGAAAAAAAGGGAGAATGGTTTCGGAATTAAGCCGACGTTGGTCCCACACGTTTTGGCTGCACTGCCAGTCTACCATGTTCAAAACTTCAAATATGGAGTACTACTTGATTGGACAAAGAGTTTTTTTTCTTTTTATCCCCTAAACTATGCACACTTTCTCTACTTGGTCCATGAACAATCAATTTGGCAATTTCATCCCCTCAACTATCATTCCGTTACCTACTTCGTCCAATAGATAACGGAAATTAAGAATTTGGACAGAAAATGTTACATAAGGCCCTGTTTGAGACCCTATAGAGCAGATATTTGATTATGATGCCCTAGAGATAAAAATAATTATGACCCTTTAGAATAAAATGAACAAAAAAATAAGACTTTCGCACCGGTTCAAACGAATTGAAAATTGGAGCAATTAATTTTTTTAGAAGGTTTAAGTGCTCCAATTTTCAATCCGTTTGGGCCAGCGTGAAAATCTTTTTTTTTTTATCATATTATTCTAAAGAGTTATAATTAATTTTTTTTCTCTAGGGTTTTCATAGTTAATTATTATTTTTTATTTGGGATCCTTTAGAGCATATACTTGATTATGAGAGCTCTACAGACAAAATTAATTATGACCTTTTAGGATAAAATAAATAAATAAAAAGATATTCGAACTAATTCACATGGATTGAAAATTAGAGCGCTTACTTTTTAACTATATTTTTAATATATAAACAGTCTAAATTCTATTTAAGGAGGTCAGTCTTTTCGGAAAAAATATATAAAGTGCCACGAAAGATCTTGATATATGAACCTTGTAAAAATAATTAAATGCTCTAATTTTCAATCTGTTTGAACCAATGCGAATATCTTATTTTTCTGATTATTTTATCATAAATGGTCATAATTAAATTTTATCTCTAGGGTTATAATCAAATATCTGCTCTAATGGGTCTCAAATAAGGCATTACGTGGCATTTTCCGTCCAAATTCTTAATTTCCGTTATGAATTGGACTAAGTAGGTAACGGAATGATAGTTGAAGGGATGAAATCGCCAAATTAATAGTTCAGGGACTAAGTAGAGAAAGTGTGCATCATTTAGGGGATAAAAAGAAAAAAAACTCATTAGACAAATAAGAAAATCGCTTAGCAAAAAACAAAAAAAAACTTGCTAAACTACCCAAGAAGTCAAGATTGCCGACTAAAAGATTTGCGAATTTCGACTCAAATTCCTTTTTGGATAATATAATTGGGTTGCTAGCTATTTATAAGGCCAACGATGCATTACCAATCAAGTTAAAATCATCTCTCTCTCTCTCTCTCTCTCATGGAAAGCAAGGAAGCAGTGAAGC
>BPLS01029562.1:0-17001 GCA_019656275.1 Rhododendron kiyosumense | reverse complement strand
GCTTTATCCAAGTTCTTTGTAATGATCTCCGTTTTGTAAGTGCCGCTAGCCATTTATCAAAATACAATCTTCTCACTTTTGAAAAAAAAAAAAAAAAACTAGTAGCTTTCTGTATATGTTGCCCTATATTTTCCAATGAACTATTGGTTCCACGACATATATATTATAGGCCATTTGGCTAACTCGTTTTAAATTGGGATGGTTAATTACACTTACAATTAACCTAGATTGTCTACCGAAATTTCATTATGAAATGAACACCAACTAGAAACTGTAGCTCACAACTAAATTATTTTGAGGAATAATTTTACTGCAAGAGCTAATTTGCGAATAAGACAATCAAGATTTCTTTAAATAATTAATTGGGAAAGGGACAGGAGCATAGTGCAAAGTTTTTAATAACTCAAATGCACAACTCGATTAATTCTTTGAGAACAAATACCATCGCCCATTAACTGATGACCCAATTAAAATCGGAGCCTAGAGCCTTCTAAGAGAACAAATGAAATTAATATCCCCACAATTACGAAAAATTTTCTAACGAAGAAGTCGGTACGGGTAAGGGTTCTTCTTTGCAGGTGGTTGTTGATGTTAGCTGGAGGTCTCGACCGGCAGTGGGATCTGGTTCAGTGAAATAAGGTGGTTGGGTGGTAGCAAGGATCTCTGCGGCAGCAGTGTTACGGAGTCGTCGGTGGTGGTTTCTCAGGCGATGGGTTCATGGTTCGACAGTAGCAGTGGTACAGAGGTGCGCTGCGGTGGCAGCAACGGGTCGACTAGCAACTTTGGGACAGCAACAGGGGCTAGTTTCCCGGGTTCCATTAGCGTCGGCGAAGTGTGTTCTTTGATTTTTATTTTTTTTTTTTAACGGTAAAGAAATTTTTATTAATCCTTGAACGTCCTCTTTGTTGGCGGCTGTTTAGGTGTAAGTGGCAGATTAGGGTATTGTTAGGATTGGGGTTTGGGCTTGGCCCATTTTTGTTGGTCTCTTGCCAATATTTGAGTCTCAGGTAGCTTTAGGTTAGTAAATTTTCTTTCGGGTGTCCTTATCTTTTTAATCTTTGTATTATCGTGAAGAGTAGTAAAATATCTTTTCTCGATAAAAAAAAAAAAAAGTTAGTGCGGGCTCATTCTTCTTAACTTTTTTTTTTTTTTTTCCATTTTATCTGTTTTTTATCTACAAAAGTAACAATTTATTAGAGAAAACTTAACTTTTTGTTTTGTCTGTTATGTTTGTCTTTTCTAAATTTTTGTGAGATTTGCCCCATACTTTTGAAATTAATCATCTGTCATGACAAGAGAAGTTTAAAAAGTAAAAAAACTATGGCCAAAAAGCAAAAAAAGTTCACCAAAGATGAAAAAAATATCAAACATTTGTTTTTTTTGTCAGAAGTGTTGTTTTATTTGAACTTTTTTCAATGTCGTTTCATATTTTTATTCTTTTCTAATTTCTCTAGTCAAGATGAATGATTAATCCTAAAAATTATAATGAAAAGCTAAGCAAAATATTACAAAAAAATGAAAGATACCAAAAAAAATTATGGATAAAAAAGTTCACAAAGATGCAACTGTAGTGCCTTCGAAATTTGAGAAATTAATAGTACGCCATGGCATGTGTACAGGGCGGACCCCAACATGTGGATTGTCTAAGCACAGAATTGGGAAATGGTATTGTGCAGTGGTGCTGCGTATCTTTGAGCCGTCGGATTATGCATCCGACAGTTCTGATCTCATCTCGACAATAAATGGCTCTCGATCGTTGGTTGTCGAAATGAAATCCAAACTGTCGGATGCATGATCCGACTGCTCGGAGGTGTGCATCTCACTGCACAGTACCAACCCGAAGTCCCTAAGCGCAACCCCAAATTTGGTTGCCCATTTATTATTAAGTTATAAAGTTTTTTAAAAACATATAAGTAAAGAAACAATATTAAAATTATATTGTGCTTTTAGTTTGAATTACATCAAAAAATCAAAATTAAAATAAAACTCTGGTTCTTGTCAAAAAAATAAAATAAATAAAACTCTGGTTACAATGCTTTACGATTAGTACAATCCAAATTTTTTTTTTAAAACCTTCTTATTACGCAAATTGTTCAAATCACACTACAAGAATATTGGCCTATATTGACCTGCAAAAATTGTCACTAAACTATATTAGTGACAAAAAATTATGGGAATTGATTTTAACAATTCAAATATTGATAATCACCCTCCAATATTTGTCTCTTAGTGTTCAAGTGATGTGTATTTGGAAGTGTGGTTATAAAAAAGTGAAATATCAAAATCATTAACCAAAACTATTGTCGCAAAAATATCATTAAAAGAGTGCATGTACCTAAAGATTAGTGACAAACATAAAGTTGTTAGAGTATCCTCATTGTAATAGGCAAATGAGTGAGAATAAGTAAATTTAACAACAATGCTCAAAAAAATATCTCACATTGTAATAAGTAAAGTTACAAGTATTTTAGTAAATAATCAAATTTCACCAATTCTATAACCAAACTTAACAATTTTTACCAATAACCAAACTCAAAACTCAACTCCTCAAAAACACCCTACATTGGAATCGTCTCATTGAGACGAATAATTTGGTATGGTCGGGTGCGTGATTGAAACTCGTTTGCGATTGTACAAATGTGCATTATGTATTGTCTTAATTTTGTCTCTGTAGTTTGTTTTACGTTCCAGATTGGTAAAATCATTAACACCGTTAATGAAACTAATAGAAAAATATGATTAAAAAATTAAGTCCTTCAATTTTCAATCCGGTTAAACCGGTGAGAAGATTTTTTTGATCATTTTATCTTAAATGGTCGTAATGAATTTTTGATTCTAAGGCCTTTCAACGAGCATTTGAAGACTCCTTATTTAGTTTTAAGGCTCTTTTAAGGTGCTCATTGAAAGACCTTAGAGCTAAAAATTCATTATGACCATATAAGATGAAATGATCAAAAAAATAAGATATTCGCACCGGTTCAAACGAATTGAAAATTGGAACACTTATTTTTTAACACAGTTTATATATTAAAAAAATATAGTTCAAACGAATTAAGTATTCCAATTTTTAATCTATTTGAACCAGTGCGAAAATCTTATTTTTCTGATCATTTTATCTTAAATGGTCATAATGGATTTCTGGTTCTAAGGCCTTTCAATAAGCACCCTAAAAGAGTCCTGAAACTAAATAATGAGTCTTCAGGTGCTCGTTGAAAGACCTTAGAGCTGAAAATTTATCATGACCATCTAGGATAAAATGATCAAAAAAATAAGATCTTCCCACTGGTTCAACCGGATTGAAAATTAGAGTACTTAATTTTTTAATCATATTTTTTCATTAGTTTTATTAACGGTGTTAACGATTTTACCAATTTGGAATGTAAAACAAATTATAGTGATGAAATTGAGACAATTGAAACTAAATGGATGAAATTGAAACAACCGTAAAACTAGAGAGACAACTACGAAAATTTGTCCTAGATTAAATGAATAATCAAATACTAACGTGACACATTTTAATTATTGATTTTGATTATTACGTACCATTGCGGATGCTTTTACTATAGGATCTGTTTGATTAGAAAGATATTTATGCTGGAAAGTAAAAATGAGAAAAAGTAAATGAAAAGAATTTTTTTTTTCTTACATGTATTTGGTTGAAAAGAAAAGTTCTGTTAAAATCTTGCAAGAAAAAAAATATTTACTAGCTTGCCCTTTTACATTTATTATGGATCATGATAGAAAAGGACCCATAGTCTTACGCTCTGTGTGGATTTGTAGAAAGAAGTGGGAAAAAAGAGAAAATTTTAAAAAATTCTTTTCTTTGTTTAGTTCCTAAAAAAAAAAGAAAGGAAAGGAAATTTCAAATCTCAATCCAACTTTCTTTCCAATTTTTCTTTCAGGTTTTCTTTAATTTCCTTTTTAATTATTTTTAATCTTTCGCTAAGGTTTCAAACAGAGCCTTACTTTTAGAGAGAATGTAAAAAGAAACTTTTAATGTTGGAGACAAGAGTTGAACCCACGTTTTTCAAGCCCTTTTCAAGTATCCTTCTTGTAACATATTTCTCAGAAAGTGTGTGTGTATATATATATATATATATATATCTTCAAAAGAAAAGTCGAACATGCTTTCCAGTTCCCACAAAACTTTTAATAGATGTTGTTGACCAACCAACCCAAAGCGTCAAAATGTATCTCTGTAGATATATTCATGCAATGCCTTCGTCAAAATATATCTTCATTATAAGAATAAAATTATTAATTATTACTATCATTTTAAGTAATCTTGTGACTCTCAATGAAGTTATAAATTACTTCCTTCATCCATTTTTAAATGTCTCGCTTCGTAACTCTAACTTATTAAGAAAATATCATCATTATACCTTTCACATCAACTTTTACCTAAACTTTTCCTATTTACCCTCTATAGAGAGATCATTATTACACTTTTATTCACTAACTTTTCAAAATAGAATTTACTTTTAAGGGCAAAATGAAAAATGTACCAATTTTTACTTACTAATTTTACAAAATGGACACTTATTAAGGGACAACTCAAAATAGAATACTGGACTTTAAAAAGAGGACGAAAAGAGTATTACTATCCTTTAAGTAATCTTGTGCACCTTTATTCTCTCTCAATGAAGTTATTAATTATTACTATCATTTTGACCCAAAAAAAAAAAACTTGCCGTTTTTATGCCTTGTTTGGATTCAAACTTCAAAAAAAATTCCCAATTCAAAATACTCATTACTTCGATTTTTAATTATTTCTCTCATTTCTCTCTCCTCTCACCAATCATTATTCTCATTTTTTTTTCTATCTCTCTCTACTCATTATCCCTATCTCCAATCATTACTCTAATTTCTCTCTAATCATTACCCTAAAAATCAAACCCAAAATTTTTTCAAAAAGGGAACCAAACACAGCATCCAAACCGTTTGATTTGCATTTAAAAATGAGATCAGTTTAATAATTTTCTAGATTATGCCTAAATGGCACCCACCCATTGCACGAGCAATGCTATTTTTTTTGACTTTATGACACTATAACAAGTGAAAAAAATAACTTTGAACAATGTCATTTAAGCAACAATGACTGGAATTGCACCTAGAGTTAACCGCGTCGAAATATAGCTTTTAATTGTTACAAGCTTGAATAGAGAGGCCCAGAGATAAAGTAATAAAAGTAACTTATTTTGGTCAATGAGCCGAAGCCCCACTCTTTCAATTTTTTCGGTATTTTTTAATTTTTCTAATTTTATGTTTAATTTTTTGTTATAATTTTTAAAATTAATCATTCGCCTTGATAAGAGAAATCAGAATTGTATTAAATTGTGGACCCAAGTATGAGAAAAGTTCACATAAAATGATACTTTAGAAAAAAAAAAACCGGAGATTAGGTAATTTTTCGTCTTTATTAAACCTTTTCAATGCTGGTCATAATTTTTTGATTTTGATAAACTTTTCAACGAAATGAATGATTAATTCAAATAATATAACATGAATATAAAAATATCTACCAAAAGTTTTATGACCAAGAAAATTTGTTTACAGATATACCAAACAATAATGCTACTCACACAACAATCCAAACAAAATAACTTACACAATCTCTCACATATATATGGGGCCTACCACTCTGGCTACTTTACTCTAGCTGTTTCGTGTGACTCCAGCGTCGTTTCTCTCCTCTGGCTATCACCTACTTTCTACTCTGTCGGTTGCCCGTCGGCTACCACTCTTATGTGTAGCTGATTAGGCTTAACGGCAAGGTGCGGCTGGCGGCAGAGGAGGCATGGTCCGCGTGTATCTCCCACCGACTTCTTCTCCTGGGTGTTGTTGGGTATGCTTAACGGCTCGGGTATGTTTTTGCGGGTGGTGTGTGTTTTCTCGCTCCGGGCGGTGTAGATATGGGTTGTCCAATGGCGGCGTGGTGGTTTCTGTGGTTGCTCGGTGCAGTGGTTCGTGGGTGATTTTGAGCTGCTTATGGTGGCGTCTTGGAAGTTCCGTGGTCAGCTCCCAAACCGTTTATGGGGGTCGGTTAGTTGCGGGTTTCACGGTGGCGAGGGCAACCGCTTGTCTTCCTTTTGTTGGTTGCTTGCGCGCAGGTGGGTGGCGATGGACCGACGGTGGCAGTTTAATGTCCTTTGGGTAGGGTTACGTTTTGGGGCTTTTTGGGGTTTTGATTGGGCCTCGTCCTCTCTTGGACTTGGCTCTTGGGTTGTTAGGGCTTTGCCCTCTTTGGTGTATCGGGCTTGTCCCATTTGGATTTGGGCTTTATCTTATTTGCTATATTTTTTCAACCATTGGTTGAATCCCTCTCCCCCTCCTCCAACTTGATGTACCATTTATTAAATTTTCTTTAATTAAATTTTATTGCCGATAAAAAAAATGTTTATCAAGTTCAGTTCGACTTGAGCCGAACTTAAAGAAGTTTGTTAGCTTAGATGATAATTCAGATTGTTACAAGTATTACTCTATTATACGTCAAACACATGGCTGTCAATATAGTTAAGTACGGTTCTATTTCATGTCAAACTAAGCTTACTAGCGTGAATACAAATTTATTCTGAAGTTACTTGCCAAAATTATAAAGCACCTTTTTTTCTCTCAGCAAAAAGATTTTATTAATCTTTGAAAATGATTACAAAGATTAAATGGGTCTCGGACATACCGGCAAAACGCCACCCAAGAACCACTCCAAAGGATGGCAAGATGACATCTAGGAAACCAAACCAAAAGAAACAACCCAACAACCTACTACCAAGGCAGACAACAAGAAACAGCCGAAATCCAAAATGACAAACCGACTGAAAACAAATCAGAAAACCAAGAGGACAAACCATGAACCACCAAAAACCCGAGATTAAAATTCCAAAGAGAGAGATGCACCTCCCTCGAAAATCATCATCCTCCAAAACCAAATCTTCCAAGTCATCAAGAGCATTGGTTTTATGTTCAAAAAAAAAAAAAAAAGAGCATTGATTTTTCTGCTTTTTCATTCTCCTGCATTTCAACAAATTTATTTAAATTATAACTTCTCCCCCCTCTAAATTCAATGCCCAACATAGCACCTAATTCCAATTTCTTACAAACTTTCTTGAAAAGAATGGAGTTTCTGTTTCTGATGTCATCAGAAGATAAAGAAGAAGAGGGAATTTTCTTAGAGCATCTCTAATAGTCTCGTCAGATCTTGTTTTCAGCAGATTTTGACGAGTTACGTTTTCACTCCGAAATCAACTCCCACCAGCCTCATTGCCGTCCTCGTCGGTTTCTAGTTTGCTACAGTACATCGCCACCACCAGCGAGGTACTGTAGCACTCGCGCCTCTCTCTCTCTCTCTCTGGACTGTTGAAAGTTGAAGGGTTTGATATCGGTAGATTTCCGGTGAGCTAGGGTCATCGAGCACTGTCACAACCACCAGATTGTCGCCGTCATCGTCGTTTGGCTCCGGCGGCGAAGGTGAGAAAGTTTACCTCCTCTCTCTCTTCCCTTCTTCTACGATTTGGTACAACTTTTTCAGCAAGGGTCTTCAATTTGGATTTCTGATTTGTCGGATTTTGGTGGGTTTCTTCCTTACTTGGTTTGTGGATTCGTGTGTGCGTTAGAGAGAGATGGATTGCTGGTTTGGTTGGAAGTTTGGGATTTGATTCCGGCAAGTTTTCCGGCCAAGATAGTGGTGGCGGTGACTGTTATTTTTTTTTTTTAATCAAAAGGAGTTGGAATTTGAGTAGTCAATTGCCTAGGTTGTTGGATAGTAAAAATTTTTGGTGGCTAGACAAGATAAAATTGTGCACTTTTTCTAGATAAATTGGTTAGGATGCCATTGAGGCTATTGGAGATGCTCTTTGTAGACACCCCAATCTGGAAGTGCTTTAAAAATCCCGATGATGAAGTAGAGGAAACAAATACCTCCGAGAGTTTGGAAATGAAACTGAAACGACCCGCTCTAGGGATTAGCATAAACTATCATAAAGAAAGCTAAGCAACAACCTTATAAGATTCATTCCATAAACTCCAGATAAAGTAGACTAAAGAGATTACATTTGGTTGCCAAAGTAACATTTACAAAAGAACTATACAAGATGAGTTGCATTCACATATGAAACGACAACTCTCCAAAAATTGATTTACATCACAAAATGAACTATGTCAAAAGGACACCAAGAAGACCCTTGCCCGCGCTCCTATAGCCTGCCAGACCAGTAGTGGACCAAAAATCTACTTCAGATACCTGAAAAGATTGTGAGTGTTACTACTTCATTCAAGCGGAAAGCACAAAACAGTTTACACAAGCAAATATGGATCGAGTAATGCTTCCAATCATATTGAGCAAGAAACGATTCATTTTTCTCAAACCATTAAGTAAGCACAATATTTCAAGAAAGCCATAGGGTTGCTTCCCTCGCAACCAGGAGTTATGACGGTACCGTGACCCTGTGAACAGGGTACTTTCAACAATTTATACCCTGTTTGTGTACAGCAAACAGACAATTTATACCCTTCTTGTGTACATCAAGAAGAAGACAATCCCAATCAACAATATAGCTATGGCATGCTCTTGAATTAAAATCATGTCTCAAGCAACTTGATCCATATCCACAACCATCAAAAGTTCCCAACATTCGCAAAAAAGTATAAATTTATTTTTAGCAAGCCAACTTCAATGAAATAGCACACTCACCTTAGAGATCCAAAAGTCAAAAGCGAAAGGCCTCCTTCTCAACTTTGAGGTGGAGACTCGTCCCCCGATCCTAGAATATGAATGAGACTACACTTAGAATAATTCATGCTCCAACTTATGATATAATGCAAGTAAAATGCATCAATAAATTTAGCATATGATCTTCTTTTTAATCTTCATCCCTAGAATGATACTGGATGAGACCAATGCAATAAAAATGATGGATGATGTGTTTCAATGCTCCAAAGTTGATTCAATGAGTTTTGACACAAGAATTTCCAAAAATAAAGCTTGACCAACACGAACGCTTTTGACCATATCCATTACATAATCATGAATTCTAAGAATTCCACTTAAACCGTTGAAAAGTTAACTTCTTCCTCTTCGAATCGACAGGTCATTCATAAAAAACGGAGTTCGGGTAACCTTACCACGGTCTCGCGATTATAACTTAACGATTACCAAAACTGGTGCAGAGCCAGATTTTAAGTAAACTTTAACAGCAAATCTGTTATTGCTCGGGTATAACCACAGCGCACGGGTTGCACCGTTGGAAAGCCCTACAAGTCTAGTTTTCAGCAAAGAAAGCGGAATGTGATTTCGAGTCTCGAGCTAGAAGATATGACTGTTTTTCCAACTTGTGTCAGTGCAGTCAGCAATACGAGTTTCACAGCAGCAGTTCGGTGCGTGATTTTTAACATTTTCCCCTCTTTGAAATAAATTCTGAAAATTTTACCCAATCAACTAGACATGCATATCCATCTCCAGTAAAAATTTCAGAAAATTACAAGGTCGGAAAGTTAGTGAGAAAAATTCGTTAAAAACAGGACAGATTCAGTCAAGTTCAAGCTCTAACTAAAATACCCATAAGCCACACGAATTTGCTAGGTTAAAAATCCATTCTCCTAAGAACTAATTGGGATTTAAACTACAAGAATATCCAGGTATAATCATGTTTGATCAAATCCAAAAGATAAATTAGGTGTAATATAGAGTTTACCTTCAATTAGATTTTCCCCAAATTTTTTTCCCCTTCTCCTTCCTTCCTTCCTCCTCCTCCTCCTTCTTCTTCTTCTTCTTCTTCTCTCTCTCTCTCTCTCCCTCTCTCCACGTTATACAGAAAGAAAAGAACGGTGGAGGGGTGTAAAATATCTAGAAAGCTTATTAGGGAAGATTTAAGGGAAGATTTATCCCATGAGGTTGAGTGCATGGGTTTAATTGGGCCAAAACTCATCTCCACCCTTCATTCCTCCCACCAAGACCAATCTCTATTAATTAACTTAATTAAACCCTCAAACTTAATCTCTTTTTTTTTTTAAACTCAACTAAATCCTCAAATTTAATCATCTATCGATAAATAATTAATGAATGATATGCGAATAATAACACAACATGTGAATCCAATAGCATGACCTATGCAACATAAAGTTAAATGACATATGCGATGCACGTGCATGCTCGGAACGGGTGTTACAGAAACTCTCCCAAAATCAACCCAAAAAGCCCAGAGCCAAAAGCCCAGAGCAAAACCCATAGGCCCAGAGCAAGCCCGAAAAGTCCAGGACTGGACCCTTAAGCACCGCACGGCACACCTCTACGCCGCACAGTATAACAGATTTCATTACACCGCACGTGGTCATGAGGTCCACCGCACGTCATTTTGGATAAAGTTCTGATTGGCTCAGCTAGCTGTCGGCCACGCCCACTTAAGCCACTCCTATAAGTTAGCTCAGCCGAATGGGCACTTCTAACCCGCCCAGAAAATACCTCCACCACTTGAAATTCAAAATCCTTGACTTTTGCCTATAAATACAACCCTCCACTCAAGAGAAAAGGGTCCTGAATTCTCTTTCTCTCTCATCTTGCTTTCACACCCATTCCTCACTCCAAAGCTTTGAGAAATTGCTCTCAAAATCATTCTCAAAGTTCTTTCTCAAAGTCCTCCATTTTCCTCCTTATCATTGGAAATGAGTCTCTCACTTCCGTAAACACGTCAACTACCACTGTATCCATCTATTATCCACATCTACCACGCTCTCCCCTCACCCTTGCTCATCCACATCCATTTGCAACCATCCGTCTTCATTCAAGCTTGAAAATCAAAGGTATAAACTAGCTTTCTCGGAATAGGCTCTGTCCGTATCCCTGAGGGAACCCCACTGTGGTCAGGATCGGCCCTCTTTGGGTCAGATCCTGACTTAGGAATCATTTTCAAAATAAAAGCAGGCTTCTGTGTCAAGGAAGATACACCATGCGGTATCTTCAATATATCGCGCGGCGTACCTGACTTGAACGCACGGCATTTTGAGTTTGTTGTTTTCTTTGCTCAAACTGTCTGGATCACAGTCATCTTTTGTCAGATCTTTACTAAGAAGTCAAACACAAATACTTTTTGAAAAGGAACCATATCTACAAGCCATGTGTAGTTTTCCTTCTTTGTTTCAAGAAAATGGAGCATTTTTGGGTTATTCGGAGAGATCAAGAGTTTAAGAACTTCTTTTTTATTCATGGCTTGAAAGAATGGTGTTTTCCAGAGCCATCTGGTAATGGGAATATTGTTTGACTTGGGCTTGAAACCCCGCACGTCGTCCCAGGACGCCGGGCGGCATTGTGGGACTTCGTAAAAATTTGAAAATGCAAAGGAAACCACGCACGGCATTCTGTAAAACTGTGCGCCGTATTACAGAACTCCGTGCATAAGAACATCTTGATCCAGACAGTTTTTGCTGAAAGTCCCTTTCATTTCTGCATCATCTTTATCATCATCGTACAGTTAACACCATGAGCACGCTAACGTGACTTATTACCCTTGTCCCCTTTCCCTTTGCTTGCTTATCTAAAGAGTTTGATTTTCCGAAAGATGTTTTTTTTTAAATCCCCTCTTATTGAAAGGTTTAGTAGAGACCGGTTTTTACTACCGAGCGAGCGGGGTGCTTTTTCTAAAATAAAATCTTTCCCGTTCGTAATGTGGCTCCTGAACCCAAAATCTCAACGTTTTCGTTAGACCAAAAGCCTTTCAAAACAAGCTCTCGGTTTCTCGGATCATCCATCTCAAAAATCCGGATGGTGACTCTTCTTTCTGGGCGCGCGCCAGGCACGGAGCCCACACTCTTACTTCTATGGTTTAATTTGTCAGCCTTAAGTACTCCTAACTCCGCACGAAATTTCTTCTTACAAATCTTTCTTTTCGACCTCCTCATTCTCCGTTCCATTTTATGAATAGCATCTATGGACGATCTATTTCCAAGAAAGCTCCTCCCACCTGTACTATGCTTACCAGCCATGTTAGAAACAGATTTTACAGTTGCAGAAAAAATATCTTGATCTTGATTAACCCTTTGTGAATCTGCAAATGTATCCGAACTAGGAACCACGCACCAAGCATTTTTAGCGGGCCCATGATGAAATAATCCCTATTCTGTAAAGGGCCAACCCAAAGGCCCATCCATCTGTTTTTTTCTTTTTGGTCACGTGATATAGTCGGTGGAGTTAGTCGTTAGTATTACTATAAGGGATTGATCTCCTATCCATAGGTATCCATAGGAATCAAATCCGCGACCTCTCACCTTCAAAAGAGCTACACGACCAACTGGGCTATGCCCAAAAGTCTACCCATCCATCTGTTTATTTAAGCTAAAGTTAGGAGCCGTTCCAGTTTCCCTTCTTTTTCCAAAACTTCCTTTTTTCCAAATTTCAAACTCAAATATAATGAAAATAAAAAATAATTTTTTAATTTTTTTTGCACCGTATTAAAGATTTCAATGAGATCTATCAAACAAGATCCATATTAGTAGAAAAATTATTTACGTAAATACACGATTTTTGACCTTGAAATTTACCTTCTTTTTCTAAAACCCACTTTTTTCAAAACCGGAACGGCCTCTTATACTGAACTCCACCAACCTCATTTATTAAAAGTATCTGGTCGTCTCCAACCTCGAGCATCCCAATCTCCTGTGTACCCTCAACGGCTATTTCATCTCTTGTTTCCCCCACCATTGATTCACAATATATTGGATGATGATTGGTTAATAACCCCTTCAACCAACTGTAGCCCATGATCTGCCGATCTGGATTTTCTTGGACAGAATCGACTCCTTCCCGAATCTCTCCCTCTTCATTGTCCTCCTTACCAGAAAATCCTTAGGCAAAACGTCCTCCGGCGAATGACATTCACATTGACAATGTGATTTCCGAATGTTGTGATTAACTATTGTTTCCTCCACTATTATAAAGCACCTTTTCGAATGGTAAACATAGCAATGGATCTTAAACTTCCTTCTAACAAGGTGGTTTGGGAAACATCTATCTTACTTTATATCGAAATGTTCATTTTTGGAGGATTCAGCGAACTCTTATGTTGTACTCTCCATTGTGCATGTCACCCATTGTTCATAGGTCGGATGATGGCAATAGATACTCCCTCTGTCCTTTTTTTAATTGTCTTCTACAGTTCTACTTACAATTTTCAATGGCTTATATCTCTTAATATATATTATGTTTTATGTTTTTAAAATTATTATTTTATAAAAATAATTGAGATCTATCAAATTAACAAGATCCATATTTTATATTTTTACACTGAGAAATATAGGTATTTAAAAATGGCATGTAGAACTGTAGTGGACATTTTAAAGGTAACGGAGGGAGTGTTAAACAAGATTCACTATACTAAATTATACGACTCTTTTGTTGTATGCGCTCCTTCTTTCGATGTATTTGGGCAGTTTTTAATGTGAGATTTTGTTGCTTTTGTAGCACTTGCTTCAAACTACATAGAGCTCCACATTGACTATTACCCTTGAAAGCCATGACCAAATTATTGATCCATGTAGCCTTCCATATTAGGAAGACTAGCTAGCATTGTTCTTTTGATTAAACTTTTGAGCATCATGAAATCCATATAGATCGTCTTTCGCTTCTTAATCCATCTCCTTGGACTCAATAGCCTTGAAGTGCATGGTCAAGCAACTGCTGCAACTCAATGGTTACCATTTGTTATCTACGCAAAGAGTCTCTTGGTGTTGGGCCTTCAGACAATTATAATGAGTTGTTGCAAATGTCCAGACTCCAGAACCTTAATTAAAAGAAGGAAACGAATTGGAACAAAAGCCAAGTAAGAACTTAACGTATGTTAGGAGAGGATGTTTAAAATAGGAGATCTTTTGTTAATTAGAAGCAAAACTGAAAATGGGGAGTGGAGTTTACAGGGAATAAATCCACGTAGTATTGTAACATGCCCTTTGAGATCAAGCCGCAAGTGCTCATCGTCGGAACCCTAATATCTACAAAACAAGGCATGATGAGCGCACCTATGCCTCTTGTCTGACAAAGGTCCTTTGATGCCTAAGTTAGATTATGACTAATAGAGAAACCCTAATTCATGTATGTAAAAGCAATAGCCAAAGACTATATACACTACTACAATAAATGATAATGATCACAGTTATTTATAGTGATCGTATGTCTTTAATCATGGTTTTAAAACCGTGATCTTTCTGGGTGTAATTGTAAGTCATTTACTTAGATCAAGGTAATAAACCGTGATGGAAAATTCAAAATGATCATCCTTATTAAGTGTGATCGTATGTCTTTAATCACAGTTCTAAAATGTGATCTTTTCAGGTGAGATCGTCACAAACAATGATTGAAAGTTCAAAATGATTAGCGTGATCTTTTCTTGATTGAACCTACTAGACCATCTTGTCTTGGCATTGCCGAGTTTTGATCGAACCTACGCACCATTGGTTGATCTCCCAAGCACTTACCTCTAAGCTAGCCAAGAACTAAAAAAGCTAGACGCAGAAATAACAAACGCGAAAAAAATTGAATAAAGACAAGACAAGAAAAAGCCTAAAAATCTTAGCCGAACTTAACCAAACAATATTTTCTCTTTAGATAGCCAAATTTAATAGGGATCACACACTCTCTTTTTCATTTCTCTCTTCTCCCATTACTATCAAGTATCAATGGACCACCCACTTATATTTATTCTCAACTCTCTCTATCTCTCTACTAAAAATGCGTTTTTAATAATAGACCATTTTGAGCCTTCACATTGTTAATCTTATCAACTTCTTAAATGGATAACCAAAAGATTAGATAACAAGTTATGATTATCCAATTTTGGTTATGCCATTGGAGATACCCTAACAAATTTTTGCCGAATTAGGCACAAGTTCACCTATCAATAACTACTTTAATGAAGAAATGAATCTTAATTTTTAATAGAGGAGTCGTGAATAGTTATTTACGGAGCCAATCACCGTCTAAAAGTGTTTTGGATGGTCCAGATGTCAATAAAACTTTCCGGGGAAGAGTTCAACTTTTTTCCGGAAAAGTTTCGATAAATTCCGGACCATCCAGAATACTTTTAGACGGTCGCGAGTAGTTGTTGCTATAAAAAACTTGTTCACAGCAGAGCTGTGAATAAGTTTCTCTCATCTTAGTTTTATTTGTTTGTTAAGCATTTCTTAAATATATCCAGTATAGGGTTCTTTGAATTTCTAATAGATTGGAGCTACATTGTAAGTTCCTTATTTGTGGTTGGCTAATTCCGTGACATTTTTGTGTAATTGAAGTTTAGCTAGTAATCAGAGCCTCAACCGAAGTGGATTGAAGATTCAGAATGCAAGGGGAATTCAGATGCAGTAAGGTTAAATATGTCGCTCGAGCAACTTGGAGGGACCGCTCAAGCAAGCTGCCCTTGTTTGTATTCCTGCGGCGGATGAACGAAATTCAAAGAGCAATAAAAGGTAGCTCGGGCAAGCTGTGCTAGGTTACAAAAAAAAAACCTATATAAGGCGTGTTATTTTTTCAGAAAGGAAACCAATGCAGCCACAACGTTTCTTGAGAGAGAAAAAGTCTGTAAGATGGATTGTTCATCTTCTACATCATGTGGAGTTCTTTGAAGGAGTTCAAAGATGATTGGAGGTTGATCTAAAGGAGGAGTCCTGCGTCTAGATCAAATATTCGTGGAGTCGAATACGAAGGAGCATCTATTAGAGCGATTCATGAGGAGTCAGCAAAGAGATTCTTAGCCAATATTGAGGAGTCATAGCGTGGTTGTAAGAACTCTCTGTTTCCGCGTTTTGCGTATAGTGCTCTCTTCCCTCCCGTGGTTTTCTCCTCGTCTTGGGGTTTTCCACGTATATCTATGTGTGATGCATGCTTCATTATTTATTGCGTTTATTATCTTGCATAATCACATAGATTAGGGTTTGATTAAATTAGTTGGTTAATTTAATTTGTTATCCGTAGTAGTAAATCTCGACGTGATCCGATCTTGGTCTTTCAAGTGGATCAGAGCGGGTTAATCAAAGTTTTTTTTAAAAAGAAAACTTTTTCAAAAATCTGAGCATTGATTTACTGTTATGGAGATGAATTCCTCCACTCCTCGTCCGCCTATGCTTGATGGCAATAACTTTGACTATTGGAAAGCTAGGATGAGAGCCTACTTAAAAGCTATTGACAGTAGTGTTTGGAATACTTGTCTTACGGGTTACACAATACCCATGGTTACGCTTGAAGGGAAGATAGTCCCTAAATCTGAGCTTAACATTGAGAAAACTGCTCGTTTTGCTAATGATCGAGCGATTAATGCGATATTTTCTGCTGTTGATCTTAATGAATTTTCACGCATATGTAATTGTGAAATTGCTAAAGATGCTTCGGATATTTTGGTTACTACTCATGAGGGAACTGACACTATTAAGCAATCCAAACTTCAAAGGGTCACCACAGACTTTGAGTTGACTAGGATGCAGGAATATGAATCCTTCAATGACTTTTATGCGAGACTTAATGCCATCGTTAACACAAGTTTTACCCTGGGTGAGCCTATGTCTGATTTTAAAGTTGTTAAAAAGATTTTAAGATCCCTGCCTAAACATTTTTGAACTAAAGTCACCATGCTTCAGGGTAAGAAAAAGCTTCCTAACATTTCTGTTGAAGAAATTGTCGGACTCCTTCAAACTTATGAAGCAGACATATTGCAGTATGATTCTGTGAATGATAAAACTAAAACTTCGGCTAAATCGATTGCTTTTAAGAGTACTCAAGTTGATGATTCTGATTTAGACTACAATAATGTTGAGTATGATACTAAAGCTATGGCTCTCTTTACTAAAAAATTTCAGAATGCTTTTCAAAAAGGAAATTTTACTAAGAGATCTTCTAAAAAGGAGTCAAAAGATAAAGGTAGTGGAAAAATTAAATTTGATTCTTCCAAAGATAAAGAGAAAAAAATTAGAAAAGGTCAATCCTCGAGTCCTCGGTGTTATGAATGTCAAGGCTATGGGCATATTGCTCAAGAT
>BPLS01029554.1:0-12897 GCA_019656275.1 Rhododendron kiyosumense | reverse complement strand
TACGCTTGGGGTAACCCATTAATTTAGGTCTAGGAATCGGTCAAGCACTCCCTTTGGTGCAACTTCTGCAAGAGGTTGAAGTCCAATTTTGCAAAATCCAGTAGAGTTTTATTGTGGGAATCATCTTGTTCGTAGAAGGGGATGTAACATCGTGCCTCAAGCCCTGTCAAGCCCTTGTGGATGGGTTGATTCAGAGCATGAACTACTTGTGTTGCAAGAGGATTCTTGCTTAAGTTTGGTAGTGCAGAGTTGAGGTGAGTGGTGATAAAAGTCAGTGCTTCGTCTAATATATCTTCTCCATGCACCCTTAGATGTGTAGCTTCGAACAAGCTTAGCATTCCTCTTACATCACCAGCTATGGATTCTTGAAATTTTCCTTTGTTGTCTTTGAATTTGTTGAACATATCTATTTTACATGATTCGAGGCATGATGCACCATACGTGTGAAATAAAACAAGAAATGACATGATCATATACTATAAGTGATAGGCGCGTAAATGTTTACATTAGCGCCAACTAATTTATCTTTGTTAAGTCTATTTATATCGTTACTTGGAGTTTAATGCTTGAATTTTGTATTGTAGGTATTTTTGAAGCTTAATACGTTAAAGCCTCGGTTAATCAAATTAAAAGAATCGTAGAATGCACCTGGTGATTTTTCCTCTTACCGTACGTGCTATTGGACGAGAAATGGGAAGCAGAATAATAATAGTTGTACATGTATTGGTGGTCTCAAAGCAATATACCAATTTATGAAATTTTGTACGTGCACCTTGATCTCCAAGTGGGCCCAACTTTTATTCGTTATTTTGATTGTGGGCCACGGACAATGGGCTGGCTGAGAATTAAAAAGAAAAGAAAGAAGGGAATTATTAGGGCAAGCACTCCACTTATTATAAAAGGACGAGGACGGGCGACGACAGAAGTTCCGTTTTTTCTTGGCAGCTTCAGATTTCTGTTCTTTCATTTAGAGTTATTTTCCCCTTCAAGTTTTTGGAGATTTGTTTAATTACTCATTTTTCGGTAACTCGTATTATATTTTGTTCTTAATTAAAGTTATTCATTTAAGTTTTATTGATATTAATCTTTTGTTTGTTTTCTCTTCTGAGCAATAGAAGCATGTTTCAATCTAGGATTTCTTTTATTTATTGCTTAATAATGAGTGAGTAGTCGTATAGGTAGGGTCGCAGAGTGATTAGCATACCGTGGCCAGTCTGGGCACTGCTCCTTTTCCAAACAATAAAAAAAACGATTTTAGATTGAAAAATATTTCCTGTGGACAAACTTGGGTATTGTCGGAGCTCATGTGAACGGGAGAATGGGGGTCCAAAACTCATTCTCCGCAACGCATGGATAAACGGCGACCATAAGGTTTTGCATTTTTCGCGGTATCTTTTCCAAATTAAAGTTGAACGTTTTTAAGAAAACCGAATGGAGCAGGTTAATCCGGAATGGTTACGAGTGCTATGAACTCTATGACCATATCTCCTTTTGATTATTTGAAAGGTACAATCAATTTTTAGGTATTAATTTATCTCTCAATCAATTGACAAGAGGTGGCTACCTAAGAGTCCGTTTAATTAGTAACAACCAGAATTTTTAGTCAGCACACATTACCGTCTCTGTGGATTCGACTCCGATCTTACTGGATATTGTGCTACGTCGGTTTCAGCCCTACACTTGGGGCAACCCATTATTTTAGGACTAGGATTCCGTCAAGCAATAAGAAAAAGTATATTTACTATAGGGTGAAGAAAAAATAAGATTTTCGTCACCACAAGTGACTTTCAGAGACATTCTATAGGTGAAGAAAAATCTTGTTTAGTACTAACTTTTGATGATGAAAATCTTGTTATTTCATCATTTATAGTAAAAATTAAATTTCATCACCATTTTTTTTGTCAGCAAATATATTTTTTCTTGTAGTTAATTTGTGATTCATATGCGCTTCAAAGTATGACCAACACAAAAATAGTGATAAGGGAGAGGGGTTTAGTTAAATTTTTCTGAATTGGGAAGGGCCAAATGCTAAACTTGGACAAATTAAAAAGCTACTGACCAAGACAGTAAAGGGTCTAAGTGAACCTTTTGAGAAGTCACCAAGGTAGACGCAAAATGACAAGAATGGAACAAACAAATTAAAAAGACATTCATTCACAATCAAACACCTAGTAATTTTCTATGATGTATGCTCATTCCATTTCCAATCAAAATATTATTAAGAAACTTGGAAATGGTGGTGGTTGCAGATTAGGGTTAGGTTATGGGATTCTTGGGTTGGGCCTTGTTCATACTTTGTATGGTCTTGGTTGGTTTGGGCTTTTATTATTTTATTTGGGCATTTTTTGGGCCCTTTGCTCCTTATTTGAGATGTATTTGTTGATTCTAAGGTCCTTAGGAGTTTGGGCTTACGCCGCAGGTGTGGTTGGGCTTGGCCCTCTTTTGGTGTTTGTCCAATCTTGGGTTGGATATTTGGATCCCCCTCTCCTCTTCCCCCACGTGATTTCAGGGAAACGATGATGTGGTTTTAAGTCTAAATATCTGGCATTGCCTCAATTTGACAAAGTGACTTTACCACAAGAGATGGGATGTCCATGTTGTCTAAGTAGCCGAAATGAGAGAGCCACAGTGTAAAGATCTTCATCGTCGGTCATTTCATGATAGATTTCATAGATGTCCTGTAATGCAGTCTCAATCTCGGTTTCGAAATGGTGGGCCACACCTAGGCGTTGAATCGCATCAATCAAGTTCAGCTTCTGCGAAGGTTTATCAGCTCTTGCTGAAATCATCTCTCTCACTTTTTCTTTGAGCTGCTCAATTCTTTGCTCCATTTTAACATCCATTTCCTGCAAAAGCCACACAACTTAAAATAAGCTCATTTGGTACTACCTAATGTACTAGTGAATATAGTGTCTAACATGACATGTACAACAACCACATAGCTTAATTAATAATTTCCACATAGTTCATGTGATTGGTCTGTGTAACACGTTACGTCAAAGGGTGCTAGGAATATAGTACTCAAACATTCCAACTATGTTGTCATGCACCTAACCCCAAGATAATCATATGTCACTCCAAACCCAAACAAGAAGCCCACTTGGCAAGGTACCAACCAAGGCAGAGCAAAATTCTAAAGAGAGGACAGGCTATCCAGAAGCAAAAACTACCGTGTGACACCAAAAGGCTGAAATAACCATTCGTGTATTTTGTACGTCTATATGCATGCCATGATTTAATAAAACTTGAAGCCATTTTACCGTGGCAGCAGAACCGTACGCAAGGAAACGATCTCCCCAAATGCTAGGACGGTAATTTGCAGAGCGACGTCGTGTGACCTCGGGTGCACTACTCTGGGTTAATGACAGAGTTGGACTGGTAGTTATTTCCATTTTTTTTGGATGGTTATGGGCTGTTGGTGGCAATGAAAGTTAAGAGAAGAGGGACAAAACAACAAATTAAGAACACTCTTTAGTCTTTCCTTTCACTCCCTGGCTGATGCATGGGATTTAGAGAAAAAAGCTCTTGTGCTCGCAATTTATGAAGTGTTTTTCAAGTGAGAGAAATATACGGTAGCCTAACTAAAATGTTGGTTAATTCCTTGCTATTTATAAAGTACTCCACTAGCCGGTGGTTTGAGCCTTGCGCACAACTTGGGCCTATCTTAATGATGGCCGGCCTGTAATTTGTTTGCTAATTCACAGGAAGGAGGAAAGCTTGGACAAGGTTTAAAGATACTGATAGGGTTAGCGTGGATTAGGAGGAGTATTGTTTTCTGAGAATTAGAAGAATCTGTAAAAGGATTAGGAGGCGTACTTAATGAATGAAGAGTATAGATGGTTTATTCGGATGTCTAAACCAACTGGGCCTAGTTTTGTTGACCGAGACTATTACAGCGCTTAAGAAGTCAAGAGTTCAAATCTCTTCATCGCATTCGCGTGTGCGTGTTCTTCTCTTTATACTTGGTGATATAATTTCTCCCCATAATGGAGCTTCGTAGTTGGGTTTGGCGTATATTGAATGTGGAATTATTTGAGATTGTTTCTCTCTATAATGGAAGCTAGTAATTGTGTTAGGCTTATGGTGATTGTGGAATTGTTTACCGTTTCATGCCTAATTCTAATTACACTTGTATTCTACTACTGCTTAAGAGAAAAAAAAAAGCTGTTTAGATGCAAGTAAAAAGTGGTAACTTAACATCGAGACTGGTTTTCCGGTGGTTTGTGCAGCAGTGGAGATTGAAGTTGTTAGGGTTTGGGTGGGCTGATCTCTGGTTGGATCGGATTAGGGTGTTTGGGCTATCATTTGTTTTATTAATTAGGTGTAGGGTTAAGCTGTAATGTTTTATTGTTTTAGACCCTCGTAGACCATTGGATGTTTTGGATTTTACCCTTATGATGTATCACCTTGCTTTTTGTTGGATCTTTTTTCCCTTTTCCCGTTTTTAATAAAATTACTTCTTTTGCTGATAAAAAAAAAAGGTCTATGTTTGTCTTGCACAACAGAGTAAAGAAAAATGAAAATAGGAGTAACAATTAATGGCTTGAATAGTCTTTGCAATCATTAATTTGAAGAGACCTGGTTATAAAATATTCAACCAAGGGGTGCTGCGAACTACAGAGGCTAGGTTAAATTAATATTATACTAGTAGCTTGCTTTAATATCCACGAATTTAGACCGTACGTGCGTTTCGTGCTTCAGAACTTCTAATTCCTCTGACATTTTGTCCGAGCTTAACCCAAACAACCATTCTACCTCTACATCTAAAGACACATTCATTTACACATTTTTACTCACAATAGGGGTGAGTCTGCACACATTGCACATTAAGTTGAAAGGTTCTAGGCCAAAAAGAAAGATGTTGTAAAATTTCGCATCTTCTCGAACCGAACTTGCTCAAGTTTGGGCCGAACTCGAGTTTGTTTATGAGCCTTAACAATCCAATAGTATCATATTTTGATATTCTCATACATGTTTAAAACTGCAAATAAAATTTTCATTATGTACATAAATATTTTCATGATCATATAAAATGATAAAAAGATATACATAAGCAAATTTTTAGTAATTGTAACCGTTTAGAATCGTACAAGTTTTAAAATTTTCACTATATAACTTTATAAAATCCCCATGATACACATATACCCTTGCATTTTTTGGTTGCCAAACCAGGTGATAAACCTAGACACATGATCTTTGGTGAAGGAAAAACTAATAATCTTCTTATAAATACCTCATCCAAACGAGCCCTTAAGGTAGTGCTACATAACACTTTGCGAAGTGGGACACACAATCTCTAAAAAGACAGAATAATTTCAACCATGCATTGATGTCTCTGGCTCAGAATCAGAAAGCTAATAATTTCCACCATTCAATTAAAGAAAGCTAATAATTTTCACAATTCAAAGGTGTACATGCATGAAGGAGTTATTTAAAGTGAAAACCTAAGCAAACAACGTCCACCCAATCCAAGATTAGAATTTGTTAGGAAAGAGAATTAACAAGAAATTTGCTTTCATAGATGTGTATTAAAACATAGGCCTAACATGTCTTTCATATAGGCTACAAGATTTGATGGCTAAGAAACATGATAAGTGTCAAAATATACATATTTTGGCCTTTCAATCTATATTTACTAGTCTTTTATATTTGTTAATTGGTATTTATTTTGCTTTTTAATGTTTACAGGTTGTTCGAGCTCAATTTTCAAGATTTTGGGGTAAAGATGGAAGTTAGCAAAAGTTTTAGATTGAAGTGCGAAGTGGACAAAGCCCAAGGGCCACTAAGTAATTTATACTTTCAATCCCTGTAAAACTAATCTTATACCTACTGAGCAAAGGACTTCGGCAGCTTTTTGAAAGGAGTTTGTAAGGGCGAATTAAGCCGTTTCGCCCCTACGAATCCAAAAATAATACTTATCGATATCTACTGGAGTTGATTTTTTACAGGGCTCTATAAAATAATATTAAAAAATTTATGGATATTTTTCTGGATTTTTTCGGGACCCGAAATGGGGCCAAACGCGTTTGTCCCTGCGTGGTTCTCTGCAAATCGTCCCTAAATTTGTTGACTCGTTTTGAAAGAAAGGAATTCGGAGGGAAAAAGAGAAGAAAAAGGAAGCGGCCCACACGCACGACTTTCCTCCCACGGACGAAACAAAGAAAGCCGCGGTGATATCTTCTTGGATTCAATCACGCACGAAAACAGAAAGCTACGGACATATATTGTTTAGTATTTTCTTTTTCTTTCAAATTTTGAAGCTTTATTTAATCACTCGGATTCTGGTAACTTTGTTTTAATTCGTGTTTTTATTAAAAGTTCATTTATTTTTATTTGGTTTGGATTTCTTGTTTATTTTTCATATCGAGTAATAGAAGCATGTTTCAATCTAGGATTTCTTTTGTTTCGTATTTAATGATAAGTGAGTAGTTGTTTGGGTAAGGTCGCGAGGTGTTTAGCACACCGTGGCCAGTTCGGGTACTGTTTCTATTTTTCAAACAATAAAAAAGAAAACGATTTTAGATTGGAAAAATATTTCCCGTGGAAGAATTAAGGCATTGTCGGAGCCCATGTAAACGGGGGAATGGGGGTCCAAAACTCATTCTTCGCTGCGCATGGGTAAACGGCGACCATGAGGTTTTGCATCTTGTGGGGTATATTTTTCAAACTAAAGTTGAACCTGTTTTTTAGAACACTTAATGGAGCAGGTTAATCTGGATTGGTTGCGAGTGCTATGAACCCTACGACCGTTCCTCCTTTTTAATTATTTAAAAGGTTACAGTTATTTCTTAGTTTTAGTTAATCTCAATCAAAAGACAGGGGGTGGCTACCTAAGAGCCAGTTTAAATAAGTAACAACCCAAGTTTTTAGTCAGCATGCACCACCGTCTCTATGGATTCGACTCCGGACTTACCGGATATTGTGCTATATCGGTCTTCGCCCTACGCTTGGGGCAACCCATTATTTTAGGTCTAGGAAATCGTCAAGCAAAACATAACCAACTTATGAGAACTTAAATAATAACGAAACATAGGCTAACTAGAAAGCATGAATAATAGTCTAAACTAAATAGGAAACACAATAATTATTCATGCTTTCTAGTTGGCTAAAAAAGAAAAAGGACTTGATGGCTAAGAAACATAAACAAATTGGGAAAACATATATAAATAATGAGGAACATATATAGGCTAACTATAAAACATGAATAATAGTTTAAACTAAATAGGAAAATGAAAATCAACCTTAAAAAATATGGTAACATAATATTTTTTAATATTATTCTAATAGAATTGACGGTACATACTTACTATTTCAAAATATGTTGGAGTAATTAGTAGAGCTTTTCTTCACTGATAGTAAAAAATTGTAACGTATGATGATTGTGGAATTGTTTTTAGTTTCATATAATTTTTACGCTTAAGAGGAAAAAATGCTGTTTAGATGCAGGTTTACAAAGGTCGTGTAATGTGTACGGGAAAAAAGTGGTAACTCAAGGGAACAAGTAATCAGAGAACCAATAAGGGTCTATATTTTTCTTGCACAACAGAGTAAAAGAAAAAAGAAAATGAGTAACAATTAATGGTTTGAAATTTTGAATACTCATTGCAGTTTGCAGCCATTAAATTTGAAGAGACCAGGCCAGGTTATAAATATTCAACCAAGGGGTGCTGCGAACTACAGAGGCCAGGTTAAAATTAAGAGGAGTGCTAGGTACAAAGAAAATATGCAAAGAAAAGATCCTTAAAGTGTATATGAACGGGTCAGATTCATTGTATAGTGCATTTGAGCCGTTCATGTACACTTTAAGGGTCATTTTTTTAAATATTTTCTTTGCACTTAGCATTTCTCTAAAATTAATATCCACGAGTGTAGACCATACGTGCGTTGCGTGCTTCAGAACTTTAATTCCTCTGGCATTTTGTCCGAGCTTAGCCCAAATGAGGGTGTTGAATTAACTTACATTAGATTGAAAGGTTCTAGGCCAAAAAGAAGCATGTTGTAAAATTTGGCATATATCTTCTTTGTAGAAAATATCATGTCGTTGAACTGTAGGTACGTGGTACCGGTGCTGGTACAAGAGCGTGGAACGTACAGGGGGAAATATATAGATATATTTTTTGGCAAACAAAAATAGTATGTCGTTAGTTGTTCAAGTTCTCAGCCGTTGGATGACTTCATCTTGTTTGTGGATCCATTCAACTTCGTGTTGGATGTCATTACTACAATAAACGATAATGATCACAGTTATTAACTGTGATTGTGATCGTATGTTTTTAGTCACAGTTTTAAAATTGTGATCTTTTTGAGTGTACAGTGTAAGAGTATCCAATAAGGGTCTATATTTGTCTTAGAGTAAAAGAAAATAACAATTTACAGGCATTAGTTTAAAGAGACCAGGTTAAATATTCAACAAAGGGTGTTGAATTAACATCGGGGCCCGTTCAGGGCCCAGGTCTCTCGGGCATTCAAAAAATGTTAAATTTAGTGTCACTCCAATATTATTTGTAAATTATTATAAGTGACAACTCCAGAAATTTTTCCAAGGGTGTTCAGAAATTGCACTATACTATCTCGAGAAACCATAACTATATATACAAACAAAAAGTCATACATAACATCTAAAATGCGACTCAAAAATAGCAAAGTATATAAGCTATTACAATTGTCCTCGACGGGTTTTCATATTTTGAAACCGTTGCATGATATCCTCGTTATCAACGGTATCAAATACATCAATCTCTATATAAGTAATTAAGCAATCATTCATCCATTGATCTTCCATTCGATTGCGCAGATTGCTCTTTATGTACTTCATTGCTGAAAAACTTCTTTCAACTGTTGCAGTGGCGATAGGAAGAGTCAACACCAATCTCACAAGCCAATAGACCAATTTATATATGACATGCTTATCTGTCTCCACCAACTTTGCAGCAAGATCATCAATCCCTTTGAGCTCTGAAAATTTTTCATCGGATTTAACATCAACAATGTAATTTTGAAGTTGAATATCCAATGCCATTAGGTCCACCTTAGAAATGTCACACGGGTAGAGTTCCGCAAGAGGAATCAACTTTTTCCTATCAAAAGTAGAAAATGAATTTCTAGGATTCAAGCAACTCATACAAAGTAGCAACTCCGTATTCGCCTCTGTGGAACGATTGTTTAGCTCCATAAGTTGCAAATCTATGATTGTATGAAACAGCTCATTTCGATAACGATGAGAAATTGTAATTTGTGGGGCTTTGCGTTGTTGTCGATCACTAGATACAAATATTTCACTCATGTTTGGGAAAGGAATATTATGATTGCTGCAAAACGAAGGCACTTGGGCCAATAAGGAATCCCAACCATCATCTCTCATCATTTGCAACCTTTGCTTGGACATTTCAACAAGTGCCATAGCATTTACGATATCTTGTGTCTTCTTTTGCAATGCTATTGACAACTCATTTGTGATTCCCATGACATTTTTGACCAAGTGATGGGTGCGTAAATATGCTTATTTACGCCCCCGAACTTAGGCTTGTTATGTCTATTTAGCGCGCTACTTGAGGTTTGATATTTGTTATTTGCGTTTCAGGACTCTCAATGTCGATGAATAATATTTGGAGTTAAAAGCACGAAGTTAAATTTGGCGTCAAAGTGAAGCCCATGAACAACTTAATTCGAATGGTGGGTCTTATTAGAGAAGCACCAGTTTTGGCCACAACATATTTTTGACCGTGGTTCACGTACTAATTTGGTTGAAAATTTGGTAGTTTTATATGTACTAGTAATTTACTTGGACCAAGAAGTTGACAAGGTTTTTGTTTAAGTGGGCCTATGAATAGTAATTGGACCGAATGGAATTGGCCCAGTAATATTTGTTTCGGGAAACAAATTAAAAACGGCAATTGGGAACCGACTACGGAGGACTATAAAATGAAAAGAAAGTTGCGCACAAAGTCCCCGTTCAGTTGCCAGGAAAGTACAGGAAATGATGGGAAAATCAATTTTCCCATAACTGTCCTAGTGTTCAGTTGGCAGGAAAATTCTAGGACTTACCAATTTAAGTTTTCCTGCAGGAACTACTTTCCTGCAAAAGTGATCCTTCAAAAAATACAGGATTTTGTGTCGCGGGAAAAGGAAAATGAGTAAACATTCACAAAATTTTTCCGAAAGTTTCTTTTTCCAGACAAATGAACAACTAAACCTTAATTTTTCTTGCAAAATTCTTTTGTCAAATGAACACTCACAGAAAAATAATTTTCTTTTTCTTTTACTTCACATCACTTCACTTTTTCTGGGAACCAATTTTCCATACAACTTTCTCGACAACTGAACGGAGCCAAAGGGGATCACTTTTCGTAGCACTTTTCACATAACGGAAAAAAAAACAAAGAAAAGGGCTTGCCGTGATATCTTCTTGGGATCACGCAATCGAGAGCTGCGAACGAAGAACTGGGACTACGGTTAACATTGTTTAGTGTTCTCTTTTTCTTTCAAGTTTTTGATACTTTGTTCAATTATTCGTACTTTGGTAACTATTTTTAATTTCTGTTTTTAATAAAAGTTATTCGTTGGTATTTGATTAGTTGATATTTCTTATTTATTTTTCATCTCGCATAATAGAAGCATGTTTCAAATTAGGATTTCTTTTGTTTCTTGCTTAATTATGAGTGAGTAGTCGTTTAAGTAGGGTCGCAGGGTGATTAGCACACCATGACTAGTTCGGGCATTGCTTCTATTTTCAAACAATAAAGAAAAAAACAATTTTAGGTTAATAAAGAACATTTGTTAGATGAATTCGGGCATCATTGGAGCCCATGTGAACGGGGATCCAAAACCCATTCTTCGCTGCGCATGGGTAAACGACGACCATTAAGGTTAGCATCTTGCGGGGTATCTTTTTCAATCTAAAATTGAATGTTTTTAAGAACACCAAATGGAACAGGTTAATTCGGATTGGTTACAAGTGCTATAAACCCTACGACTATACCTTTCTTTTAATTATTTGAAAACTACAATCAATTTTTAGGTTTTAGTTAATCTCAGCATCAAACGACAAGGGGTAGCTACCTAAGAGTCAGTTTAAATAAGTAACAACCCGAGTTTTTAGTTAGCACACATTATTGTCTTCATCATTGTCTCTGTAGATTCGATTCCGGACTTACCGGATATTGTGCTACGTTGGTCTCCGTCCTACGCTTGGGGCAACTCATTAATTTAGGTCTAGGAATCAGTCAAGCACCAAGTGCAAGCTAAAGGCAAACTCAAAAGATAGCATTGATTTCTTAATAGAACGAGTTTGAGTTTTGTGATCTGTTGATGGGTCATCCGTTGCAATCATACCAAGTACCTCAATTGCGGACTTAAACAGCACAATCAAGTTAAGAAGTGTGTTATAATAAGAATCCCAGCGTGTATCACCAGCACGTTAGTAGTCCCTTGATTGAGGCCTCTTCCACTTTTAAGATCACCATTATCTAATGCTTTTTGGAGGTTAACAACTTGTGCATTTTGAAGAGCATCATGTCCAATATTATTTGTAAATTATTAATTTATTATATATATTATTTGATCATTTTATAATACAAATGTCTTTGCTAGTTTAGTGATAAGTTGATTTTAGTTTATGTAAAGTGTCCGGAGTCTTCTAGGTAGCTTTTTCTTTTGAAATGTTTTTTCCCAAAAATATTGCTATTTTAATTGTCAGGTTTCGAAACCAAGTCAAATAGAAATTAAGGCATCCACTTTGCAATTGGTGACTAAACAATTAAAATGCATTATAAAGTCTAAAATAGTACTCTGTAATATAAAGAAATATTTTTATCATTGTTTAATTATAAAAATACGTAGGCACAACCCACAATTTAGTTTGGGCATCCAAATTCCTTGGGTTGGCTCTGAATAACATAATATAGGTTGAAAGGTTCTAGGCCAAAAAAACTTGAAAAATTTGGCATCTTCTTTGTAGAAAATTTCATGACGTTGAATTACATCGCGTAGTAGGCGGTACCGGAAGTGGTGCGGTGCGGTACAAATGGTAAAAGGGCGGGGAACGGGGGAAGGTATCTGCTTTTAGGGCAGTGCTACACAACACGTCACGAGATGGGACACACCAATATCTCTAGAAAGACAGAATAAGTCTAGCTCTACGCAGGGAGAGTCCAACCATGCATTTGAGATCTCTCGGGCTCAGAATCAGAAAGCTAATAATTTACACAATTCGAAGGTGTACATGAAGGAGTTATTTGAAGTGAAAACCTAAGCAAACAACGTCCACCCAATCCAAGATTTGAATTTGCATGTTAGAAAAGAGAATTGGCAAGAAATTTGCTTTCATAGATGTGTACAACATAGGCCTAAAACATGATTTTTATATTGGCTACAAGAATTGATGGCTAAGAAACATAACCAAATTAGGAGAACATAGGAGTAATAACAAAACATAGGCTAATTACCAGAAAACATGAATGATAGTCTAAACTAAACAGGGTAACACAGTAATTAACCATAGAAAACTTGGTAACAAATAATTTTCTAATATTATTCTAACATCCCCTTAAACTCAAGAAAGCCCACCAATTTGAGTTTGAAAAAAAAAAACCAGGTGCTAGAAGAATCCAAAAAAAGCCAAAAAACAAAAAGAAACTAATAAATTAAGAGCGAAACGAAAGAGCGCATGGGCACTGTTGAGTTTTGGGGGCAAAATCGATCTGGATGCGTGAGCCAAGACTTTCAGATCTCCAGAGATGTGGAAGAAGTCGAGATAGAAGAGCCCATGAGTGATTATGGTGAAGAGACATGGTGGGTCAAGGCAACCGAAAAGTGAGTAGGGGATTGACAAAGTAAAGTATGAGTGTATAGCTGATAGGCGCGCGGAATTCATGAATTTAAGCGCCTAAGTAGGGAAAT